>JAXCGZ010017141.1:12500-22500 GCA_037179515.1 Halocaridina rubra | reverse complement strand
TATATATATATATATATATATATATATATATATATATATATATTTTACGACAATGCATACAGTACTAAAAATGTAACAAATATTTAAGTAACAACAACAACAACAATAATAATAATAATAATAATAATAATAATAATAATAATTATAATAATAATAACAATAATAATAATAATAATAACAACAACAATAAAATTCGCAAAAATTCTCAGTAAAAAACGATATCAACTTATATTATTATTTTCATTCAGAATTCCAAATACAATCATCAAATTCTATTAAAAGACCCAACTCAAAGGGAATTTGCAATCTATAATATAATTCTCGACACTGTACAAGGTTAAGCTCCCTGCTAGCGAATATTGACCCTGAGAATCGGGGAATTACCAACGTGAACAAATAAAGAAATTTTCAAACTCTCTTCATACAACTTTTCCCCTAGCCCTACCTTCTCGCGTCCCGGAGAGAACTTGAGAAAGTAGAGTTGATATAATAGGATATCCTCTCTCTCTCTCTCTCTCTCTCTTTCTCTCTTGCCTACTTGTTATGTATGCTGATGACACCCAGATTATGCTTACTGGTGACATTGATAAAATTCCTGAAATCTTAAAAAGGGCTGAAGATATATTAAACTGTGCCAAAAGTTATTTTAACAGTAATGGTCTTTTACTGAACGAAAATAAAACTAAATTCGTTATTTTTGGATCAAATCAATACCTGTCCCGCATTCCTGAGAACATCAGTATAAATTTCAACAATGTTTCACTCTTCCCATCTAATAAGGTTAAAAATCTAGGAGTTATTATGGACAGTACCATGACATTTAATTTTCATATCGATGAACTACGTAAAAAAGTGAACGGGACCCTTATTTACTTGAACAGAGTCTATGAAAGATTTGAGCCTGATTGTAGGGTAATTGTAGTACAAACATTGATTTTAAGTATTCTCAACTACTGTCTGAGTGTTTGGGGTTCCACGACTAAGACCCAGATGTTACGAGTGAAAAGGCTCCAGAATTTTGCTGCAAGAGTTGCCATAGGGGGGGGGGTGCATAAATATGATCACGTGACTCCCCTCTTTGAGAGATTGGGTTGGCTAAGGATGGACATGAAGTTCATATATAATATCTGTCTTTTAGTTTTTAAAATAAATCATGGAATATTACCGGAATGGCTCTTCTCATTGCCAACAGTTAATCAAGTGCGTATCAATAACGTCAACACCAGATATCAGAATTCTTTTTACGTGCCCAGAACTTCCACTGATATTGGGGCAAGAGCCTTAAATGTAATGGGCCCGAGACTTTGGAACTCTTTACCCGCAAAGTTAAGAAGCTGCCAAACATTACCCTCATTTAAATCTCATCTTTTAAATCACCTACTTAATAAGTGATTTTAGTCTCATTATTATCCTCCCATTGGGTAGAGGAAGTGTATGTATGCTTATTTTAATGTGTAAATATTTTGATTTTGTGCTTTGCAAATTTCATTTGTTTTATTTTGACATTTTACATTGTAATTTGTAATTAGATTAATTATCATGTAATAGCCATTTTTGATGGAATAAAGTTTTTGACTTTGACTCTCTCTCTCTCTCTCTCTCTCTCTCTCTCTCTCTCTCTCTCTCTCTCTCTCTCTCTCTCTCTCTCTCTCTCTCTCTCTCTCTCTCTCTCTCTCTCTCTCTTCTCTCTCTATTTCCTTATAATTAGAGCCTTCACTTTTTGTTTCTAAAGCAAAATTAAGGTTTCCTGTTATTTGTCGAATTCTATCCAAATAAGGAGTGCAGTGTTCTCTGTTTCCTATAGCACATTCTCTCTCTCTCTCTCTCTCTCTCTCTCTCTCTCTCTCTCTCTCTCCTCTCTCTCTCAAACTCCATTTTCTTCCCTCTCGTAACTGTGAAAAGGGACAAAAATATCGATACCGTATTCCCATTGAGTGTCGTAAAAGTCGATTAAATGAGAAGCTAGGGATCCTCCTTTCATATTTTACTCTCGCTGAGTCAAGGCATAAGAAGGGCTTCTGATGGGAAATCTCCAACCAAAATCCTAGTAATTGGATCTCTTAATATGCGTGGTTGTGGAACGAGTATGAGTAAATGCGAAGAGATTAGTAGTATATTTGTGAGAAGATAGATGGATTTGCAAAAAATGAGAGACTGTGGCTAATAATATACTGGCCCAGGTTCGATCCTGGCCCGGGGTTGAAATAACTTTGTGCCTCATGTCCCTACTGATAATGCAGAGCAATATAAATGGGGGAGTCGTGATTTTCCATAGGTCTACCTGATTACTCAGGAATTGTCTGGAGATCACTGGGTCCACGAGATTGGGAAAGGGGCTTGCGTCCAGGTAAGTACAGTGGCAGGTTCTAGTGCTATCAATGTTTCTTTCCTCTGCCTTTCATAAAATTTCTTTAATCAATTTGAAAATGAAAAGTTTTAAGGTGTTTGAGGGTGTGATTTGACGGTTAAAAAAGGAAAAACTAAAGTTTTAAAGTGTTTGAGGGTGTGATTTGACGGGTAAAACAAGAAAAAACTAAAGTTTTAAGGTGTTTGAGGGTGTGATTTGACATCTAAAAAAGGAAATACTAAAGTTTTAAGATGTATGAGGGTATGATTAGACGGTTAAAAAAGGAAAAACTAAAGTTTTAAGGTGTTTGAGGGTGTGATTTGACGGCTAAAAAAGAAAAAAACTAAAGTTTTAAGGTGTTTGAGGGTGTGATTAGACGGTTAAAAAAGGAAAAACTAAAGTTTTAAGGTGTTTGAGGGTGTGATTAGATGGCTAAAAAAGGAAAAACTAAAGTTTTGAGGTGTTTGAGGGTGTGATTTGACGGCTAAAAAAGAAAAAAAACTAAAATTTTAAGGTGTTTGAGGGTGTGATTAGATGGCTAAAGAAGGAAAAACTAAAGTTTTAAGGTGTTTGAGGGTGTGATTTGACGAAAAAAAAAATATATATATATATATATATATATATATATATATATATATATATATATATATATATATATATATATATATATATATATATATAAAGTAGTAATAATATACGATCAGTGAACAAAATCATACTTAAAAGTTCCGAAAGGCTGTGTAAAAAAAAAGCAGGGTTTTATGCGTCACAATCAGTTCTCATTCGAACGAGGATGGATGCCCTTCATAACGTGTCGCGGTGGGATAGGACCCGCGTTAATCATTTCCCAAGTCGCGCGCTCTACCAATGAGTTACCGCGGCTGAAAATGGGTAATAATTCTACTTTATTAAATAAAGATAAGGGAATTACTTGGAAGAGCAGGGGAAGTACCAAGTACGTTCATGATGTATGTAAGTACCACAGGATACCCTGAAATAGGCTAGTGAGAAACAGCGACATCCTTTTGCGGAGATGATGATGATAATAATAATAATAATAATAATAATAATAATAATCCATCCATCCATCCATATACCAAAGCCATATTTCCCCTTATAAGGAAGGTGGCTGAGTTAAAGACAATACTTTGACTTTTTTGTGGGAATTAAATACAGAGGAGGAGATTCCCAGCCCCCTCGCTCCGCCCCATTTAGTCGAATTTTACGACACGCAGGGGAACACGGAGGAAGTATTCTAACCCCCCTCCCTCAGCGTAACCGGTAGAGTGCACGATTCGGGAAGTGATGAACCCACGCTCAAGTCCACGGCGGAGCGAGAGGAAGGGCATCCAGTCTTAATGCCTCAGCTTCAATCCATCTGTGTCCACCTCGAAATGGGAACGAATAGCGACACACAAAACGTAAAACATAATTTATATAAAATAAAAGGCATAGAATTGGGGTCACATTGGATCGTTATGTACAAAAATGATGGAATAGTTTTCTACTATATATTAATAATTGGATGACAACCTATAATAGAATATCAAACAATACATATACAATGGCCGCAATCCCCCCTGTAATGGGGTGGCCGAGTCAAAGAACACATTCACCATAAGCCAAACATACCTCGAACACTCCTCTCACCTCCCTGGGGATAAAGAGTTGCCCAATCCCCCCCTCCAATCCTACCTGGGTCATTCACAGTTAAGTGGTTAAGGATCTTCTGTCGAGAGTAAAAATAAAGAAATATAACATGTTCTTACCTTTTCAATCTCTTCCTCCTGACTAGACGTAGATTTATTTAGTCCCACTGTTTGATTCAGCACTTGGGGAGACGTGGTCGGTTTGGGTGGCACTGCGGGTGAGGTTTTCTTGGCATCCATTCCTGGCACCGATTTCTGACTCTGCAGTCTTCGCCTTTCTTCTGCGGTGGCTGCCGTTAGGGCCCTTAGACCGCCTCTACCTAGGGTCATAGTTACAGGGGTAGATGGTGATGACCTCCCTTGTTTGGGGCGGTCAAGAGTGGTGGTGGATTGGCCTGAAGAGGGTGAAGGCGTGTGCGAGGGTGTGTTTGTTAGGGGTGTACTCGTGGCCACAGTACTCGCAGGTGTGTTTGCAGATGTATATGGTGAAAGATGAGTGGGTGACCTATGGTCTAAAGACGGAGGTTCTTCCCATATACACGAATCTACACAAGAAGACAGACGAGCGCGACCTCCTGGTCTAGTTGGGATAGCAGGCCTTGGCGGTGTTGATAAATGTTGCGGACGTTTACTGTGATCTGTGGACTTATTCTGCTGTGGTAGAGAATGTTGCTGCGTCTGTCCCGGATGCTGTTGCGATGAGAGGGAGGTAGGTTTTTGATATCGTCTCCCGATAACGCCTGGAGGGGTAGGCGATGGGGTGGGATGGGGGTCTCGAGTATGCATCTTGATAACGTGATCGGCGACTATTCTTGGCTGCTGCTGTTGTTGTTGATGCTGCTGCTGTTGTTGTGACTGTTGAAGCGACGTGTTCTGTTGGACGATGTGGGTCTTCTGGTGTTTTGGACTGTGGGATCGGCGTTTTAGACTGTGGGTATTGGAAGATGACGTGCAATTGTGGGTATATTCACTCAGAGGTGGGGGAGGTGTTGTGTCGCCCTGGGCATCGCTAGCAGTGTACGTATCGCTACAGGTTTCGCTGAATGCTTCGTCGTTGCTAGACGTTGAAGACGAAGACGTGGTGGATTTCTGTGACGAGATAGGGAAAGTATCGTCATTGTCACTTGCCGTGACGCCCGAGTCCTGTTCATCGTCTCTTTCGCTGCATCGTCGCGCCCATTCTAACACCGCTCTGGAATCCACCCACTGGCGGTTTGGAGGTGCCCACTCGTCTTCTGGCTCGCATAATGACATGGCTCTTGTCTGTCTTGACCGGCCACGCCCCAAACGTGACCTTATGGCATTAAAGGGCCCACCGCTACTGCCGCTGCTACTGCTACTTGTGGAAGAGTTATGGGCGTGATGGTCCCGTGGGCGCATCATGTGTACCCTGTCTGCCCCGCCTACCAACCCTTCGTGATCGGGTGTGGGCGTGACAGAATGACGGGCGGGAGATCCCATATTCCTCCATTTTGTCACCAAAGATGACCACTGGCTCTCAACCCGTCGGCGAAACCTTGGAGACCCTGAAATCATAAAACAAAAAAATTAAGTTACTTTAAGTAAAAATTTTCAACATTTAAACAAATAAAATTATACTTAGTTTCATTTCCAATACTAAAATAAGAAAAAATATAATACATCATCTTGTATTGGAAAGTAGAATTATTATTACTGTTGTATTCGTTGTTGTTTTTGTTTGCGCTGTATACGTCACTATTAATTCCCAATGAAATGGGGTGAACACAAACAGGTTGGAGTTATAAGGGGGATTAAACTTGTATGTCCTTCTTAACGCCCCGAGATATGTTCATGCATTTAGTAATACAATTATATAAAAATTCGATATAGTACACAAAGTATTTTGAGTTTGCTTTATATTAGGCACAAGTTATTGTAATACACGTACATAATATATTCTATATAATAAAAATAACGCCAATAATAATACAAATAAGTATGGATAATAATAATACAATAATAATAATAATAATAATAATAATAATAATAATAGTAATAATAATAATAATAATAATAATAATAATAATAATAAAAATAATAATTTCCAAAAATATAAGCACTATCGACCAGAGTAGTGTTTTTTTTTGATGTGGGTGTGGACACTACACTACACTACACTACTACTCTACGCACACACTAATAATAATAACAACAACACCTGCGACATCAACCCCACAATAGTATCGTGTACCAATATTAAACAAAGTTTACGTAACTTCCGGTCATTTTTTCCACTCCTAAAACAATCACCTTGAGAATCACTTCATTACAGATATCTATTACATAACATCTTTTCTTCGTTTAATACGTCATAATTAGTCCTCATTTAACATCGACCCCACATAAAAGTGGGAAAAGATGTAGATAAAGAAGAAGAAGAATTAGTTCTCATTCGAAGAGGGGTGGATATAAAGGGGTTTGGGCCAGTACGACGATGAAGGATAGATGTCCTTCCTAACGTCCAAGCGGCGGAGATCGAATCCGCGTTTGGGAGTTCTGCCACTGAGCTACTCCGATCTGCACAATTATTAAAGAACTCATGTTCTAATCGCAAATACAATAGCCGCAGTGCACCCAGTAAGTGGTTGGCCGCGTCAAAGCACACACATTCACCAGAAGGTAATATAACACATTTCCTTATTAGCTTCTTGGGGTAAAGGGCTTCTACAATTACCCCCCACCACTACCCTTCTTGGGTCATCCACAGGGTAAGTGGGCAAGGCTCTTTAGTGACGTAGTTAATGTAGATATTCCGAGAAGAAATCTCCCTTCTCAGATCTCGCATTTATGTAATGGTAAGGCCCATACAAGGTCATGACCTTCCCCTTTGACCTTAAGGAGATAAAAGTGACGCACGATGAGTAATTATTTCTCGTTTACTGTATATGATTATAATTTTGAATCAACTAGAGAAAACGCACCTCAGGCTGTCATGAGCTGCACTTTCTCAAGTTTTACTAAACGAATTTTAACCTAATCTTTTAACAATCACAACCCACTTTATCTATTAAAGCGTAAGGATCATATGAAGAAAACGCACCTCGGCTAACGATAGGTGAGCTTTCTCGAGTTTAATTAACGCTCTTAATCCTAAGCTAATATCATAACAACAATCACAACCCCCATTTCCTAATTGGGGGCATTGCCCCCCCAAAGGCTCCCATAAATGAAGTACCATTTTGTTTTTCAATGAATCCCCATTCGAATGGGGTGGACGCAAACATGCCGAGAGCTGGGGAGATTAAGATTGGATGACCTTCCTAACGCCCCGCGGATGGATTAAACCCTCGTTATTAGCTCATATAAACTTACAATTCCCAATAATTTAGGAATTAAATTCCCATTACCATAATTAGTACAAGTCTGTTATCAATACCAAGCACATTTCATAATAAAAAAGCGAACTATAAGGTCATGACCTTACACGACCTCACAATTCCCAATATCGTCCGGAACAGATATGATTTAAATACCAAAATCAAAATTCATATCAGAAATCGGACTGCAAGGTCATGACCTTACATGACTCGACACTTCCCAATGTCGTAAGTAATACATTCCAGTTCTCAAAACTGGAACGATTATGTATTAAACACTAAAAAATAAAAATCATACTAAAGAGCGAATGGTAAAGGTCATGACCTTACCCGTGTGAACTTACACTTCCCAATGACGTAAGAAATAAATTTAATTTCCCATAATTTATAAGCCAATTGTCACATGCTTTTGACTTCCTCATAACCCTTTTCCGTTTGTACATATTGCGTCATTGCATTCATTTCCTAATTGTAAATTAGTGTAAATATTTCTTTCTATACTTATTTATTTATTTATATATATTTAAATATGTGTCATTACATATGACGTCAGTTCAGTTACTTCCTAATTGTAAATTGGTGTCAACATTCATATTTATTTACTTATACATATGTATTTACATATATCTATTTATTTATCAAATGTACTTATATATCTACTTATATAGCTATCTATATTTATTCATTTAATCAGTGTTATTTATTCAATCCAGCCATTGGGAGAATATGCCAGCCGAATTTAGTACCGGTCCCAAATCTGGGTCGACGCACAGGGTTGGCATCAGGCTATGAAATTTCTGGGTCAAATCCAGCACCAATGGACCAAGAGGCTAGTGAAAAACAGCCACCCCATTAAAACATGGGGGAAAACTATTGATAAAGAAGTGAATTTATTTATTAAATTATTTTTAATATATCTATCATCTAATAATACACCAGTTAATGTATTCATAAATTTATCTAGGTTTTTGCTGTATTCTTAAAATAAATTAAGTTATAATAAATAAGTACCGCGGGGCCGCGGCAGCTCAGTGGTTAGATCGCTTGTTTTAGGGTGTGATAAAACCCGAATATGAGCCTACCGCGGGGCGTTAGGAAGGGCAGAAAACTATAATTCTCCAGTCCCATCCTCTACTCCCAATCCGAAGTGATTGATAGTGATTGCTTTTTTTATGTGCCATGATTAATCCCCACTATAGGGGTGGACAGTGTGTGGCGGGGGGAAATAAAGGCTGGATGCCCTTCCTAACGCCCCGCGGTGTGTCGATAAAAACGGAATAATGTAACGTCTTACTGCAGTTCTTAATTTTAAGAAATATTAAGTATCCAATGTACGACTTTCTCTCTATTCACAGAACATATTAGTTAATTTCTGCTCTTTACACAATTTATTAAGTGTAGTCACCGTGGCTCAAGCGGTAGCGTCCGCGACTTTGAGGCGTCAGGTCGAGGGTTCGCGCCCCGTCACGGTCTGAGGTTAGCAAGGGCATGCACTCAGGGTAACGATTACAAAAGCCAAAACAAATCCTTCGCAAAATGGCAACCGTCCTTGCCCTTAGTAGAAAAGGGGGTCCGTGACGTAAAACCGGAACACAATTTATTAAGTACGAGTTAATGAGCCAATTTATGTTTTCATCTTTACGATCATCTTTACGTTAAATTTTTTTGGTATCATTTATGTCGTATGTTTGAGCGAAGAAAGTGAAAAATTTATTTCTGTATACATACATATATATTCAATGGCCGCAATCCACCTACTAAGGGGGTTGGCCTAGTCAAGGCACATACATGCACCAGAAAGCGAAAATGCTTCGAACACTTCTCTCAATTCGTTGGAAGTAAATGTTGCCACAATTTCTCCTTCCAGCCATATAGCTTGGGCAACCCGCAGGGTAGGTGGGCAAGGATCCGTTTTATTTATCCACAGGGTAAGTGGGCAAGCATCTTTTTTATTTATCCTCAGGGTAAGTGGGCAAGGATTTTTTTCTATTTATAAAGTTTATCAGCGTAAAAAAAAAATATATATATACTAAAAATACATACAACATGGTGTTTACACAGATGCCATAAATGTGAAAAAAATAGATATTCACTTCATTCAAGTAGTTCTATTATTTTACAAAGATTATTTTTGTCTATATAATGACTTTTTTCAGTCTGTTTAAGTGTTACTATTAGTCCAATATGGGGACGGACAAAGATGGGGTGAAGCTGGGGAATTAAGGTTGGCTACCCTACCTATTGCCAGGTAGTGGGCTAGAACGAGGGTCCGTCACCTCTCAAGTCGAGCACTCTACCGATTACGCTACAACTGTACCCCCTTTTTTCAGTAACTGTACCCCTTTTTCAGTAATATTCAATTCACAGAAATTATTTCTTTGTATAGTTGCCTAAGTTCATAGAAATTATTGTTTTCCTAATATATTTAAATAGAGACAATTTATAAACTAGAAAAAAAAGCTACAAAGCCATTTATGAATGAACGAACGGAGTATACCCCCATCTCTCTCTCTCTCTCTCTCTCTCTCTCTCTCTCTCTCTCTCTCTCTCTCTCTCTCTCTCTCTCTCTCTCTCTCTCTCTCCATTGGCAACTCTGGGGTCGGGTTTCGATAAGGGCAAAAAGTGCCAAATTACAAGTAAAAAAAGTAATAGGAATTATGTATACA
>JAXCGZ010017141.1:0-10000 GCA_037179515.1 Halocaridina rubra | reverse complement strand
TCTTCCCATTGACCTTATTTGTAGGAGCTTCCATAGAAAGTCCCACAGAATAATAAGACCTGTCTGGATCAACTTAAGAAAATGTACCTCTTAACTAGCAATGGCAGAGGTGTAATTACTTAATTGGGGTCTTGAGGGCATGGCTGTCATTATAACACTAACCATACCTTCAGATGATGACATGGAGAGAACCATACAATAAATAGCAAGTCTCAACGGATCAACTGTAGGAAACGAGCCTCAAAATGATACTGTATATAAGTAGTAGTTAAGGAAATCTGGGGGTTGGGACTATTTCAATATTTGGATAGGTTAAGCTAGGTTACGTTATGATTGGACAGGTTAGTATAACTCAAGGAACTGCACTTAATGATAGCCTGTGGTGAGTTTTCTTAATTTGATCAAGCTGAATTTTTGTCCTGTTTTTACACACACACACACACACACACACACACACACACACACACACACACACACACACACACACACACACACACACACACACACACACACACACACACACACACACACACACACACACACACACACACACACACACACACACACACACACACACACACACACACACACACACACACACACACACACACACACACACACACACACACACACACACACACACACACACACACACACACACACACACACACACACACACACACACACACACACACACACACACACACACACACACACACACACACACACACACACACACACACACACACACACACACACACACACACACACACACACACACACACACACACACACACACACACACACACACACACACACACACACACACACACACACACACACACACACACACACACACACACACACACACACACACACACACACACACACACACACACACACACACACACACACACACACACACACACACACACACACACACACACACACACACACACACACACACACACACACACACACACACACACACACACACACACACACACACACACACACACACACACACACACACACACACACACACACACACACACACACACACACACACACACACACACACACACACACACACACACACACACACACACACACACACACACACACACACACACACACACACACACACACACACACACACACACACACACACACACACACACACACACACACACACACACACACACACACACACACAATGTCGTATGACTTCCTGAGCGGAAACGGTTGGTCGAGGGCACGGATATTTTATTACAATGTTTGTAGAAAGTGCCAAGGAAATATATGACCGGAACCGTGAGACTTATGGACCTGGCATCGAGGAGGGCGAGAAAGGACAGGAAGCTAGCCATTTCCTAAACCGCAACACATATAAACAGGTGTTTCGTACACAGGTACACGCCCAGGAGAAGATGCCCAATAACCCCTCCCCGGAAGTAGGTGGGATTCCACTTTGAACCTGGCGCTGATTTGCTGGACTAGAACTGACTGTTTTCATTGGAGAATTGGATGTTAAGCCACGCCCTGCCCCTGGGGGTATTTAAAGAGCCACCCAGGGCAGAGACAGTTAGTTAGATATTGCCAGGGGCACGAATAGATCATAGACTGTGATAGTCATAGGGTGGGGGCCATTGGGCCATTTGAGGCATAGGGGCATTGAAGCGTCGGATGTGTTGTACTCTAGAATAAATATAAGTAAAGGAACTACTGCTTGTCCATTCTTACCTTGTACCCATCAGGTACCAATATTTATAAACCACGCTACCATAATTAAAGTAACTATAAACGTAGGAGGAAAAGCCCTACGTCAGTGGTGTCATTAGATGGAAGAGCTATAACCCCCACGTCAGTGATGACAAGCGGCGAGATAACCCAGTCATCTTATAAAGTGTGAGTTCAAGTGGAAGTCTAAAACTCATACGTCACACACACACACACACACACACACACACACATATATCAAGTTATACCCGAGCTTCGTATCTATGGAAATATCTAGATTTTTCTCTCTCTTCCAATTGTCACAATTACGTCCCAATTAAAATAGGGGTGGAGACACGACAGTCGAAGCTAAAAGTAGGATTAAAGTTGGATGTCTGCATTATAGTCCTCAGGTAAATGTCACTAAGCGGAGTTTCTAATAATAAAAAAAAAATCTCATTATCAACTTGGCACTTCAACACTAGTTGAAAATTTGCATATCAAAGACAGACCAACCTTCTAAATAAGACAGACAGACTTTCTATTTAAGACAGACAAGACTTTCTTCTTAAGGCCATTCATTCTTTCTTTCAGTTCCAGCACAATTATTATTCCATGAGCATTGTTCACTCAGGGAGGAAAACCGAAGGGAAAAAAAATGGAAAACTGTCAAAATTGTTCCATAAGTATTTTTATATACATGGCTGTCCACCCTCATTTAAATGGGGACTTAACTGACATATTAAGCGGTGCTTTTATAATCACACAAACATACACAAATGTGATTTTATACATACCGTACATACAAACACACACACACACTATATATATATATATATATATATATATATATATATATATATATATATATATATATATATATATATATATATATATATATATATATATATATATATATATGCAGCATATATAACAGTTGTGAATCATCTTGTAAGGAAAGTGATCAAGTCAAAGCACACCCAATTTTACCCAACTTCGCTCCTAGGGGATGTAGGGTCACCACAATTCACCCCCCCCCCACACTCACACAAACTTAGTTCTGTGAACAATGTTTTTTGATGGAAGACAAAGAATACTCAACATTCCATTAACAAAATTTAATTTCATGCTTTTATTCTATCTATCTATCTATCTATCTAATGTGTGTATATATATATATATATATATATATATATATATATATATATATATATATATATATATATATATATATATGGCGGTAAGCAGTTTTATATGGGAGGTGGCCGAGTCAAAGCATACCCATTCATAAAACATCTAATATACCATTCTTAGCTCCTTGGAGAAAAAAGTAAGCAAGCTACACCCTCCTCCCTCACCACACTGTAGGGTCACCCACAGGGTAACTGGGCATATATATATTTCAAGGAAAAAAATTAACATCATTCTATATAGAACTTGAAACATATTCTACTAATAACTACAAAAATATTTTGTAAAAATGTAGCTACCTAGAGTTGAGCCTCGTTTTGTGTGTTGCTATTAGTCCTCATTACGGGGGTGGACACATATAGAAGCAGAGGAATTAAAGCTGGATACCCTCCCTATCGCTCCGCGGTGGGCTTTATCGAGTAGAATATTCTCACCACTACACAACTGTAGTTCCCCCAAACAAATGTAATTACCAGTTATTGTGTGTGTGTGTGTGTGTGTGTGTGTGTGTGTGTGTGATTACCTAATTGTGATTACCTAATTGTGTTTACGGGAAAGAGCCCAAAGCTCGTATCTTCCCGTCTCCTGATCGGTTCCATTTTTAGACTTAGTGATACTTATCGTACCTGTCCTTAAAACTATGGATTGAGATAGCATTAACTACCTCCTCGCTTAGCGAATTCCAATTATCAACTACTCTTACACTGAAAAAGTATTTCCTTACATCCTGCAAACAAGTTTTCTTACGAAGCTTCAAACTATGACCTCTAGTTCTAGAGCCAGCCATATCGAAATATCGATCCCTATCCACTATCATAACCATGAAGGAATTTAAAGACTGTCACCATATCCCCCCTTACTCTTCTAGCTTCGAGTGATGGCAAGTCTAATTCCCTCAGCCTCTCTTCATAACCGAGATTGCGTATTTCTGGCACCAGTTTCGTGGCATGTCTTTGAACTTTTTCAAGCTTAGCTATATGCTTTTTCAAGTGCGGATTCCAAAAGGGGGCTGCATATTCGAGTTTTGGCCTCACATAGGTTACATAAATATTTCTGAACATTTCCTTGTCCATGTGCCTGAAGGCTACCCTTACATTTGATAAGAATGCATATGCTGCCCTAACTACGCCATTTATATGTATTTCTGGAGACAAATCTGCCAGTATGTTTACTCCTAGATCTCTCTCATTTTCTGTCTCTTGAAGTTGTACTCCAGCCACCGAGTAGTCAAGCGTGGGCCTTCTTGCACTTGTACCCATTCTCATTATCTTACATTTTGAGGTATTGAATTTCATTAGCCACTTTTCTGACCACTCATGCAGATTATTTAGATCCTCCTGAAGTTCTCTACCATTGTTCTCGTTTTTTACTTTCTTCACAATCTTTGCATCATCTGCAAACATATTCATGAATGAATTTACAGACTGGTAGGTCATTTACATATACAAGGAACAAAAGTGGCCCTAAAACTGAACCCTGTGGAACTCCACTACTAACTCTTCTCCATTCAGACACTGAGTGTCTTACTCTAACCCTCTGTTCCCTTCCTTCTAAGTAAGTTTTTATCCATGCCAAGACATTTCCACCTATTCTAGCCATTGATTGCAGCTTCCTAATAAGTCTCCCATGTGGAACAGTGTCAAACGCTTTCTGGAAGTCTAGGAATATGCAATCTGCCCAGCCCTCTCTTTCCTGTAAGATTTGGCTTACCTCATCATAAAATTCTAATAAGTTTGTTACTGTTGATCTTCCTTCTCTGAAGCCATGTTGCCTCACTGACAAAAAGTTGAAGGATTCCAAGTGAAGAGAGATATGTTTCCTTAGTAGTTTCTCCATAAGTTTGCAAACTATGCTGGTCAAGGAAACTGGTCTATAGTTCAGAGCCGTATCCCTCCTTCCCTTTTTGAAGATAGGTATCACATTTGCTTGTTTCCAGCATCTTGGAATCTCCCCCGACTCCAGTGACTCCTTAAATATGATACTTAGTGCCACTGATATTGTGTTTGCGCATTTTTTAAGCACATGTGTGTGTGTGTGTGTGTGTGTGTGTGTGTGTGTGTGTGTGTGTTGTGTGTGTGTGTGTGTGTGTGTGTGTGTGTGTGTGTGTGTGTGTGTGTGTGTGCGCGCGCGCGCGTGCGTGCGTGCGTGCGTGCGTGCGTGCGTGCGTGTGTGCGTGTGTGTGTGTGTGTGTGTGTGTGTGTGTGTGTGTGTGTGTGTGTTTTATAGGAACAAGATTGCAAAAATAATACAAATGTGCACAAAAATACTTTATCCTATATATACACTGAGCTTACGTACACACGTACACTATAATATACGTACATGCATACGTAATAAACACATACACATGTACCCTGTAATTACAGAGAAACTACTTCCTGGCCTGCCTTGCCCATCATAGTTAACTATCTTCTGTACCTAACTACCTCTACACTGAAGGTTAAGAGAGGAAATAGTTTTTTTTTTTTTTTTTTTTTTTACAGAATGCCCTATATTTTCTTATTTAACTTTCTTCGAGAGAACTTAAAGGATTTTCCTAGTTTAATTAAAATGTATTAAAAACTATTTAATAATATTATATGAGATATATATTTATTATTATCATTATTATTATTATTATTATTATTATTATTATTATTATTATTATTATTATTATTATCCAAATGGGAAGGACTCATACCTATTGTCTGAAGGAGAATTATTATTACGGGTAGACGACCAATGTGGGATCGAACTGGGGTCCGTCATATCCTGAGTCGAGAGCTTTAACCTATCTGTGTCGACTCCAATTCAAATGTGGATTAATTTTGATGCAAAACAAAACAACCATGTAGTAGGTTGGCCCATGGCACCAACTGCCCGTTGCAATACTACACCTGAAGGGGCTATTGGACTTAAATAAGACTGTCCAGGACAGTTCGATGTTAAGTCTTCCTTCAGTTACGGTTCTCTTTCTATGCCTACATCAACACCGAATATTCTTGGATATTCGTTGCACATGTCTTATTATCCCTTCACATCTGACAAGTCACAATACACTCCCGATCTCTGGTTCTCTCTATGTTTTCTTCGTACCCAGGCCTGATGAGGGTAGATTTATTATTTTTTTTTTGCCCGTCCTGGTGTCACAATCATAAACAAAAAAGAAAGAAAATCATTATCTAGGGTACCAACTGCCCCATCAAAACCCAAAATTAACGATTTTGTCATATTTTCCATTGTTCTTGATACTTTGGGGGACCACTGTGGCCGAGTGGGTAGAGTGCTCGACTATGGAGTTGACATACCTACGATCGAGATCACCGTGGGCGATAGGAAGGACACCCAGCCTTAATTCTCCAAGTTCAATCCGTCAGTTTCCATTGCCAAAGAAGGACTAACAGCGACACACACACACACACACACACACACACCACACACACACACACACACACCACACACTCACACACACAATAAAAAAAATCTTAAAGTAACTTTGCATACACTATATAAACAGAGAATGAGAAAAACTTAAAATAATCCTAATCGCAATTTATTAAACTATGAATGCATTTTGTGCACTGAAAATGCATTCTGCGCTACATGCAGGAATCACACACACACACAAGGAGAGAGAGAGAGAGAGAGAGAGAGAGAGAGGAGAGAGAGAGAGAGAGAGAGAGAGAGAGAGAGAGAGAGAGAGAGAGAGAGAGAGAGAGAGAGAGAGAGAGAGAGAGAGAGAGAGAGAGAGGAGAGAGAGAGAGAGAGAGAGAGAGAGAGAGAGAGAGAGAGAGAGAGAGAGAGGAGAGAGAGAGAGAGAGAGAGAGAGAGAGAGAGAGAGAGAGAGAGAGAGAGAGAGAGAGTAATAATAATAATAATAATAATAATAATACTTTATTTCCAACATACATTGGGTATTCAAATATGGGTGTACAATTAAAATTTACAGGTAAAATCTTCCTTTAAGAGTAACTTCTTAAGATTATAATTTAAAAGTATACACTGAACCAGCATTTTTTAGTTCTCTGGGAAGCTGATTATATAAATGAGGTCCACGAATGTTTATATCTCTTGAGCCAATATCAGTTTTAGACCTTCGTACTAATAAATCTTCCCCTTGACGGGTAGTTAACCCGGTAACTGAGCTTACTGTAGAAAAATTATACAAGCAATCAGGAATATTGTTTCTTAGTATATTAAAAACAAAGGTACATATATCAAAAACATATTTATCTCTAATCTTTATCCATTCTAGATCTTTTAAAAACAGGAGAGATTGTGCTCGTATTTTCTTACATTGCCAACAGCCACTCGTGCTGCAAAGTTTTGTAACTTTTGTATTCTTTGTAATTGAGTCTTATTTGTACATCCCCAAACTTTGAGACAGTAATTAATTAAACTCATAGCTAAGGACTGGACAATTATTATACGAGTTGATGTTTCAAATGAGTCTTTTACCCTATTTAGATATAGTAGAGTACCCATTACTTTTTTATAAATTTCATCTATATGCATTTCAAAATTCATGTAACGGTCAAAATAGACACCTAGGTTCTTTACCGAGTTCATTGGCTTAATGATATTACCGTTAAAATTTATATGAAGATTGTCATCAACTTCTGATAATAATTGTCTGGATCCGATAAGAATAGATTGGGTTTTAGTTTCATTAAGTAACAGACCATTTTTTAGAAAGTAACGTTTAGCCATATACAAAATTTCTTCTGCTCTACGAATAATATTTTCCTAAATCATTAATTTCTCCTTCAATTAAGATTTGAGTATCGTCAGCATATTGAATGACATAACAGTTAGGTAAATATTTTACTAGATCGTTTACATATATTAGAAAAAGTATAGGTCCTAGGATCGATCCCTGAGGGACCCCAAACAATACCTTCTTGGAACTTGAAACTGTATCTTTTATTCTGACTGACTGGTAGCGGTTTTTTAAATAGTTCTCGAACCAGCTTGGGTCAATGTTCATTTTTTTGCATTTTTCTAATAATATACTATGGTTTACACTATCAAAAGCTTTAGAAAGATCGAGTAGTAGTAGCAATGATATTTTCTTATTATCTATATTTTTGTATATTTCATCTGATATTTTCAATAAGGCAGTTTCAGTTGATAATTTTGGCCTGAAACCGTGTTGACTTTTTGCAATAAGTTTATTTTTTTCAAGAAACTCACTTAACTGATTTGCAACAATCTTTTCAAGTATCTTTGATAAAATTGGTAGTAAAGAGATTGGTCTATAGTTAGAGACGTCGTCAGGATTTCCATTTTTAAAACCAGGAATTACATGGGGATTTTTTCCATAAATCTGGGTAGATATTGGTAACTATGGAAGTATTGATTATTACCGTCAGATAATAAGCTATTACAAATAATGAATCTCTAATAAAACGAAAACAAATTCCATCTGATCCATATGCATTAGAGTCTTTCAGATTTTTTATTACTAAGATTACTGTATTACAATCTACTGTAGTAGGGTTAAAGACATCAGTACTTCTATTGAATGCACTATGTTCTTCCAAATTTACATTATTATTATTATTGCTACCATCATCACTATTATCATTACCATTACCTACCACCATCATTATTATTTACACCATTATCAACATTTCTATTATTACTTACTACTACCATCATCATTATTATTACCACCATTACTATTATTGATTTCATTTATTATTTCTTTTTTTGTTTTTTTCAAAGGTTTTTTTTCCCCCACTTCAGCGAAAAAATTATTGAACTCTTCCTGCTTTAGCACTTACATCTACCTCATCGGGTATAATTGATATGTTACTACTTTTATTACAGTTATTGGAAAGCATGGTTTTAGCAATTTTCCATGTATCAGAGATATTGCCTTTAGCGTTTTGAAATTCATTTTTGTAATACTGTTTCTTACTGTTACTTAATAATGATTTTACTTGTTTCTTATGCTCTGTAAACTTTTCTCTTAAAGGGATATTATCTCTTTGTAGTTTTACTTCATTTTGTAGTTTGTCTCTTTCTTTCATAATGTTTTTTATGTCATCTGTTATCCAAGGAGCGGGGGGACGAAATATTTCTCTTGTCACGAGTGGTGCACATCGATCTATACATGATGATAAGACACTGGTTAAAATTCTTACTTGTTTATTTATATTATCGGTATATAGAATTTCATTTAATTTATGTACTTCATTCATAAGTAAACTACAAAGTAATTCTTGTGAATAATTTCTTAAGCATCTGAATGTTTTAAAGATTGGTTGTCTCTTTGGTTTGCGAATATTTAGGGACGTTACAATTTCCTCGTGGTCTGCTATAGGGCTTGGCATTACGTCACACTTAGTTATCATATGTTTGGAGTTTGTTATTACTAGATCGATTTGGGAAACTGAAGTGGGAGTGATTCTAGTTGGTTTATTTACAATCTGTTCTAGATTTAAATTCTTAATAAGTCTACTCATTTTATTTTCTCTTTTTAGTTGATCATCATTAAAATCGCCATATATAAAAACTGGTTTGTTTTTTAAAATTATCTCCTTAAAAACGTCCAAAATATAGCTAAAGGAGGTTACCGAGGCTTTGGGGTGGCGGTACACGCAGCCTATGATAATAGAAGGAAACTTTTTATGTTGGACAGAGATCCATTTATCTTCCACTCTTTCGTGCTTCTCAGTTTCAAGATTTAGTTCAGTGGCCTTCAAATAATTTTTAACATATAAACATACACCTCCACCTCTACCACTGTCATAGCGATAAATATTATATGAAGGAATATTAATAAATGCATTATTAATTGACGGATACAGCCATGATTCGCTAATGCAAAGAACATCAATATTTTCTTGTACAAGCTTATGTTCAATTTTCTAGTATATGGGATAACAGGGATTGTGCATTTATATGTACGACAGATAATCTATCATTATATTTACCAAGTAACTTTCACATCGACAGCAGTAACAGCAACAGCAGGAGACGAGGTATTACCATGTTTCATTGGGGTGGTATCCATAGTCATAGTTGTAGTTTCGACTGTATGATTCTGCTGGAATTCATCATTGTAGTGTGTTCTGGGGTTAGCCCATGGATCCTGGTGTCTGTA
>JAXCGZ010017140.1:0-123940 GCA_037179515.1 Halocaridina rubra | reverse complement strand
CATACCCCTGTGCCCTTGAACATGATATCTTGCATTGGGAGTTACGCCTCCAAGACAGTGACAGATGCCTTATGGAGCTTCTACCAGATAGGGTTGAACCAGGAGACCTGGAAATTTACAGCTTTTATCGCTCCCTGAGAGAGGACGTTTCACTCAAATACAAATGTGTGAACGACACTACTATATAACAATGGCGTACTGCCGGTTTTCTGGCATACCTACAATTTCCTGGTCACCTCTGTAGAGAACGGAATCAACCTCAAGTCGGAAAATTTCAGGTTCTGCGAATGAGAGGTGGAGTTTATGGGATTCCACCTAGGATGGGAAGCCTATGAATTACCAGAGAGCATCTCTATACCATCAAAGAGTTCTCCAAGCCAGCCTACCCAGCCATCATGAACATTACGTTGTGGCATGGTATTAAGGAACCTTTTAGGGAACTCCTGCTGAATAAACCGATGAGCAAGCTGGTGTACTGGAAGAACCAGCTCCAACTGAAGTTTTACCAGGAGCAGGAAAACAACTATCAGCTGGTCAAGGACCAACCTTGTCTACTACAGCAAGACCCACCCCACCATAGCAATTACCTACTGGATCAGAGAAGGCATTGGTATTGTCATTCTACAGCAATACTGCAGGTGTACCTCCATGGATACACCCTTCTGCTGCAAAGGGAGGTGGTTCCTGGCTCTGTGTGGTAGCCATCATCTTACCCCCGTGAAAGCCAGGTATGCTGCAGTAGAGGGGTAGGCTCTGGAGATCTTTTGCCTCCGCCAAAGGAGACTATGCCTATTGGGTTGTCCGATAATCGCATTGCTCACCAACCATTGCCCCTAGGTGAAGCTTCTCTAGGGGCACCGACCCCTTGCAGACATTGTCAGCCCAAGGTTATTCCATCTCAAGGAGAAAGACTCTTCAATATAAAATTCACCATTAAGTACCCGGCCTAACAAAAAAATTCTGCTGCAGATTTCCTCTCCAGGCATCCCACCTTAAGGGCACCCCTGAATTCAGAGGACAGTGATTAAGATGACGACCTAGCATTGGCCACGACCGTGGCTGCTGTCAGGATGAAGGCATCATCATGGATGAGGATACACTCTAATTGCAGCTGCAGAGGACCCCATCTATCTACTCATATATTGAGAATTAGCAGGCAACTAGCCTACCCAAAAATTTGCAGGATTCAGTGAGTATTCACCCCTTCTGCGACATGAAAGACATACTAGCTGTGGCCCAGGACCTGGTCACATACATCTACGAGTAAGGTTTTGTATGGCTAGTCATCCCAGAATTCCCTGTGTCACAATATTGCAGCTAACTTATATGCAGGACACCAAGGACTAGACTCAATGCTCAGGCGAGCCAGACAGACAGTATATCGGCCCGGTATGGAGGGGGATTTGTAGCACCACAGATCCATCTGTATCTCCTGCGACATCCACACACTCTCCTCTCCCCTTTAGGATCTAAAGATGTCCCCTCCCTATGAATACCCTTTCCAATAATGGTGGTGGATCTCTTCCAGGTTGGGGGACATATACCTGATGTATGCGGATAGACTCACGGGTTGGCTGGACATCGAACATTTTCCCAGTGGTACCTCCTCTAATAAGATCATCACTAAGTTTCAAGGATTCTTCTCTCGGTGGGGGGTCAACAGAGTAGTTGCCGACAGACAGCAAATCTAACCTGGGAAATGAGCAAAAGCTAACCTTTCTCTAGAGATGGGGTTCCAGTCCACCTATCTTCTACACACTACCCAAAGTCTAATGGCAGAGCTGGTCACCATTGAGTTTGCTGAAAGGATATTTCACTTGAACACAGGTGCCAACGGAAGCTTGGACAGAAACAGGGCATCCCAGCTCTACTCCAGTACCTAAGCATACCAACATGGGACATATGCAAGCCCTCTGCACAGTTGGCAATGGGGATACAGTTCAGAGGTGACGTATCAACAGTGAAGCAAAATTACAAAGCCAGAGGTACTGGTGTCGCACTCTCCATCAGCAGGAGCTTCAAATGGCCCATGAGGGTGACACACCTGCATTTCCCCGAGGACAAGTCGTCCGCGAGCTAAAACCTTTGCTAGTAGACTCTCACATCAACAATATATTGTCAGGCTAGATAGAAGAGGCATATTATATTCTTGAAACCGCAAACACTGATTGTTAAAATCAGTATCCTTCCCATTTATATTAATTTGATAGCTAGTTTGATACACGAAATAATTGAATAATTAAATAACAGTTTAGTTCCTGGGTTCATCCAGTGAGGACGTGCTTTCCAGTAGCTCTAGTCTATCCCCATACTTAGTACAATGGAGAGTGGTGGTGTTCTTTGTGCTGGTGGTGTTAGTGGTAGTGGTGTTGGTGGTGGTGTCGTTGTTGGTGCTGTTTGTGGCTGTGCTGGGATTTGTCCTCGTCTGACGCAAGCAAACTCATTTTTAATTTAAGAAATGAGTTGGCCGCAGTCAGGCAGGAGGTCAGATCCTTAGCTGAGGAGAACAGGGATCTGAGAGGTAAAGTAGAGGTGTTAACCAGAAAGGGTCGATTGAATAATGAAGACGACTGGAAAGTTGTGAATAAGGGTTCAACGAAAATGGTTCTTAAGAAAAATGATACTTTTAGACTACAGGTTTCTAATTCATTTAGGTCACTTAGAGATGAATGTGACAGTGGCGGCAGTAATTCTTCAGGAACCATAGAGTCAGATAGGTGTACTAGCAATCGTAAAAATGGAAGTGGGAAAAGCTCTCAGGTCAAGAGCCTAGGTAAGTCTCCCAAGGTCGGAGTAACCCATCCTCCGGATAAGTCTCGTTCTTTGGTAATTGTAGGGGATTCACTATGCAGATATGTAGACAGGAAACTCAGGCATAGAGTTAGAGGAAAATATTTTTTCCCTGGAGCAGGTATGAAGAAGGTGGGTGAGTCAATAAATAGCTGGATTGAGAAAAAAGATGTTGTTTGTTTGATAGCTGGGGGAAATGACGTGCAGGATGGTAGAAGTGAAGAGCTGATTAGGTTGTATAGACAAGCCCTGGATAAGATTAGGAAAAGGGGTGCAGTTCCTGTGATGTGTGGTATTCTCCCTAGGCTTAGCCAAAGTTCAGAGTGGTGGTCTCGAGCTATAGGAGTAAATGCTAGGATGAAAGCCTTCTGTCGGGAGAATAATATAGGTTTTATAGACGGGTGGGATCACTTCACTAGTCGTAAGCATATGTATGCAAGGGATGGAGTGCATCTTTCTAATTCAGGTGTCTCGGGTATTGGCTGGTATGATAGACAGAGAGGTAGGGGGGTTTTGTTAGACACAAATAATGAAATGATTAATACTTGTGCAGAGAAATTAGTCAGTAAGGGTTCAGTAAATAGTGGGTCAAATAACTGGGAGTCTAAGGATAAGAACCATTTGTTACATTGAACAAATATTAACAAAAAGAATAGCCACAAGAAGGGTGAAGCTAGAGAAAGTTTAAAAGTATATTATACAAATAGCCGTAGTTTAGGTAACAAGATAGAAGAACTGAGAGCCATAGTATGTAGTGAGAGACCGGATATAATATGCATTAGTGAAAGTTTGATTAAATTAGAAAGCAAACACCTTAAAGCTGAGTACATAATTACAGGATATAAACTTTATAATGCTGATCGTAGTGCAGATAAAAGAGGGGGAGGGGTAATTATGTATATTAAAGATAGCCTCAGAAGCTGCATTAAGTCTGGAATTAAGACAAATCTAAATTCAGAAACCTTATGGGTTGAAATTAAAAATAATATAGAAAGTCTAGTTGTAGGAGTAGTCTACAGACCACCTGATCTAGATAATATAGAGTCGCAAGTTATATACGATGAAATTTCTAAAGTGAGCAGGTCAAATAGAGTTTGCATTGTAGGCGATTTTAATTTTAGACATATTAACTGGGAAACCATAACAGGTGATAGTAGCTCTAAGGAATTTTTGGAAGTAGTACAAGACAATTTCCTTCTCAGCATGTACTTGAAGCAACACGGGGGGTGAATACACTAGATTTAGTTCTTAGTAATAGAGAGAATATGGTTACAAATTTAGAAGTTGGTGAAAAATTGGGCAACAGTGACCATGATTCCATTAGATTTAACATAATTTTCAAGGAAACTATAAAGGAAAATAAGAATATTGTTTCAAACTTTAGAGCAGGAGATTTTGAGGGCTTAAAAAACTAAATTATCTAATGAGGTATGGGAAGGATTTCTGGGGTACAGATGTGGGTAGTTAATCCAGCAGGTCAGGTCGCAGGTAGCGGATTACCCCGAAATTTGGGGACCACATGCCAAGGATTATCACAAGATAAGATCAATACATTAAATTCTCTCACAGGAAAGAACAGCAGCCCGTCAGTTAATATAAAATTTGGATGAGGAATATAACAATTTTGTCATGACTCTTAAGAATATTCAGAGAGACTATATTCCCATGAAACATTACAGATCAAGAAAAAATGACCCTAAATGGATGAACAATAGAATAAAGAATCTTATAGGTATTAAAAGAGGAATATACAGGAAACTAAAAAGAGGTGAAGAGCAGGCGAGGCAGCAATATATACAGTTAAACAGGGAAGTTAAAAAGATAGTTAGAGAGTCGAAAAGAAAATACGAAGTTAGAATAGCAGGAGAAGCTAAAGAAAATCCTAAAGGGTTTTATCAACATTATCAAACAAAATTTAAGGAAAAAGTTGGACCATTGAAGTAGCCAATGGCATATCACAGATGACGATAAAGTGATGTGTACATGTTTAAATGATTATTTCTTATCTGTATTTACAAATGAAAACTTGGAAAATATTCGGAAGTAGAATCCATTTGCAGAGACAGTCCCGATAATATACTTAGTTCAATAAATATTACGAGAGAGGAGGTAATAAAAGAAATAGATAAATTAAAGGCTCATAAATCTCCGGGACCTGATGGAATATATGCTAGAATATTAAAGGAATGCAAGGAAGAGCTTAGTTGTCCTCTAACTGCATTATTTAATAATTCAATAAAATTAGGATCGGTACCCATGGAGTGGAAATTGGCAGATGTGGTACCAATATTTAAAAAGGAGAACGTGTTAAAAAGAATAATTATAGGCCGGTAAGTTTAACGTCAACAGTGGGTAAGATTCTAGAATCCATAATTGCAAATAAAATAAGGGCACATCTAGAATTACACAGACTGATAAAACTTTCACAACACGGGTTTCTTAAGGGTTTTTCGTGCCTTACAAACTTACTGTCTTTTTATTCAGAAGTTTACGAGGCAGTAGATTGTGGCAAAGAATATGATACAATATATCTAGATTTTAGCAAAGCTTTTGATAGAGTTCCTCACAAAAGATTAGTTAAAAAGCTGGAAGCTCATGGTATAGGGAGGAAACTGTGCTCAGATGGATCAAACAATGGTTAAAAGACAGAAAACAGAGGGTTTGCATAAATGGAGAGAAATCAGAGTGGGGCTCGGTTACAAGCGGGGTACCACAAGGCTCGGTACTGGGTCCTCTATTATTCATCGTATATCTAAATTATCTGGATTCGGATATCAGTAGTAACCTAAGTAAATTCGCAGACGACACTAAAATAGGTAGAACTATAAATGGAAAAGAAGACATTCATGCTTTACAGGAAGATCTAAATAGATTATCTGAATGGTCGGACAAATGGCAAATGGAATTTAATGTTGAAAAATGTAAAGTAGTTAAAATGGGTACTAATAAAAGACAATACTAGTTATAAGCTAAATAACCATGAAATCATGAGTTCTCAGTGTGAAAGGGATTTGGGAGTTCTTGTGAGTAGTAGTCTTAAGCCAAGAGAGCAATGCACAGCAGTCAGAAATAAAGCAAACAGAATTTTAGGATTTATCTCAAGAAGCATCAGCAATAGGACAGAAAAAGTTATTTTGCAGCTCTATCTTGCATTAGTTAGGCCCCATTTAGATTATGCTGTGCAATTCTGGTCACCCTATTATAGAATGGAAATTGAATCCTTGGAGAGAGTGCAACGAAGAATGACCAAGATGATACACAATATCAGAAATCTACCATATGAGAACAGATTAAAAAAACTTAATCTACATTCTCTAGAGAGGCGAAGAGTTAGGGGGGATATGATTGAAGTGTATAAATGGTTTAAAGGATTAACAAGGGAGATATTAATAAAGTTTTAAAAATTCATGATCAAACCAGAACTCGTAATAATGGATTTAAGCTTGATAAATTTAGGTTCAGAAGGGAAATTGGTAAAAATTGGTTTGGTAATAGAGTAGCTGATGCATGGAACAAGCTTCCTAGTATGATAGTAAATGCCAATACCTTAGACACCTTCAAATGTAGATTAGATAGACATATGACAGAGGTAGGGTGGTTATGAATAGGTTAGTTGCTTATTAGAAAAATCATAAAAAGAAAAACAGAATAAATAAGTAGAGTAGAATAGAATAGGTTAGACATGCTGAAAATACAATTAAAAAATGGAGCTGCCTCGTGTGTGCCAGTAGGCATGTTGCAGTGTCCTCTATTCTTATGTTCTTATGTTCTTATGTTCTTAAAAATACCAAAAATACAACTGTCAACAGTACTGGGTTAAGTTGCCAAGTAGTACAGCTGTCTTATTTTCTTCATTTTGTTTCTTTTCTTTTAGCTTTCTCTTTTACTATTTTTCTATTTTATATATATATATATTGAGTTAAATGTAAAGTCTGATCCTGAGATAACATATCTTGGTTAGCAAGTGAGTTTATCAGTTAAGAAGAATATACAGCAGACACAGGTGGGTGTCTCCTCAGACAAAAATTTCGAATTTTCCTTCAGGTTTGACTTTCGTTTTTGTTGCATTTTTTTCTTTTTCTTTTTATCCTCAAATTACCATAGTAAAATGTTTAAGTTAAGATGTGTGTTACCAGAAAAGAGATAAATTGAGTCACTAACTAGCACTTATATGGAGTAATAAAAATTCTGTGTGAAGCTTAAATAAAAGTTTTTCTCTTTTTTTTCTCTTGCTCTTCTTCTTTCTATATTCTGTGAGAGGGAGAACATAAAAATGAGGCCATCTCTGTCCCAAACCTCTCCCACCCATGGGTCGGGAGGAGGGGTAGCTATTAGGAGACTAAAACAGAAATTCAAGGATTTAGAGGCAATGGTTATAAGCCTTGATGAAAAAATTCGGAATATGGATAAAGAAATGAAAGAGAATGAAACACTCAGAGAGCAAATAAGATCTTTGGAGAAAGCAAATAAAGCACAAGGGCAGGAGAGAAAGGAAGTAGAAAAATGAATAAAGAAGCTGGAAGGGGAAAAGAGTGAACTAGAAACTAGAATTTCTAAACAAGAAGATAAAAACAAACAGCTGAATGACAACCTAAATGAATTAGATGTTAGTTTACTGCTCTCTTCTGAGAGAGACGAGATTGCAGCTTGGAATGTCCACATTAACGAAAACATTGAACAGTTTAGAAAAGAGTTCAAGGAGCTGAATATGGAAAATGATGCCATGAAAACTTCCTTTTCTGATGCACTAAAGGGGAATGTGACAGTAAAAGAGGCTGTAAAGGTGGTGGCACTGGAAAACATACAAACAGTTGACTATAAAGAGACAGTAATCAAAAAAATGAAAGACGTTGTGATGGAAAGGGCAAACCCACTCATCAAACAGGCTCTTGATAAAGAGAAGACAGTGGTAATCTCAGGCATAAGCGAATCCCAGGAGCCAACATGGCAGGGGAGATTTGAAGAAAATAAAGCTAGGGTTGTAGACCTGATAAGAAAACTTGGAGTAGTTTGTGGTCCTGAGGATATTGTAAACATAGACCAACTAGGCAAATTTTCGAGGGAAGAAAACCGAGAACAACAAAAGTAAATTTGAAAGAAGGGAAACATGTAAGGAAATATTGTTGAGAAAAACAAGTCTAAAAGACCTTCAAGAATTCAAAGAAGTGTTCATTAGACGATGCAGAACACAGGAAGAGATGGGAAAGATCAAAAACTTGTTGGAAGAGGCAAGAAGGTTAAATGAGGAAAGAAATGAAGAAAAGAAGAAAAATTTTCATTTCAGAGTTCTTCCAGACAAAGGGGAGATAAAGAAGATAATGACAGAATATCAGGGGATGGGGCCTCATTAAGAGTGAGTTTATCAGTTAGGAATAATATATAGCAGAAACAGGTGGGTGCCTCCTCAGACACAAATTCAAATTTTCCTTCAGGTTTGACTTTTGTTTTGTTGCATTTTTTCTTTTTCTTTTTATCCTCAAATTACCATAGTCTATTTTTTAAGTTAAGATGTGTGTTACCAGAAAAGAGATAAATTGAGTCACTAAATAGCACTTATATGGAGATATAAAAATTCTGTGTGAAGCTTAAATAAAAGTTTTGCTCTCTTTATTTTCTCTTGCTCTTCTTCTTTCTATATTCTGTGAGAGGGAGAACATAAATATGAGGCCATCTCTGTCTCAAGCCTCTCCCACCCATGGGTTGGGAGGAGGGGTGGCTATTAGGAGACTAAAACAGAAAATCAAGGATTTAGAGGCAATGGTTATAAACCTTGATGAAAGAATTCGGAAAATGGATAAAGAAATGAAAGAGAATGAAACACTCAGAGAGGAAATAAGATCTTTGGAGGAAGCAAATAAAGCACAAGGGCAGGAG
The DNA here is from genome assembly GCA_037179515.1 of Halocaridina rubra. Classification (NCBI taxonomy): domain Eukaryota; kingdom Metazoa; phylum Arthropoda; class Malacostraca; order Decapoda; family Atyidae; genus Halocaridina; species Halocaridina rubra. The sequence continues at coordinate 115,276 of JAXCGZ010017140.1, read as the reverse complement.
AGAAAGGAACTAGAAAAAAAGAATAAAGAAGCTGGAAGAGGAAAGGAGTGAACTAGAAACTAGAATTTCTAAACTAGAAGATAAAAACAAACAGCTGAATGACGACCTAAAGGAATTAGATGTTAGTTCACTGCTCTCTTCTGAGAAAGACGAGATTGCTGCTTGGAATGTCCAGATTAACGAAAACATTGAACAGTTTAGAAAAGAGTTCAAGGAGCAGAATATGGAAAATGATGCCATGAAAACTTCTTTTGCTGATGCACTAAAGGGGAATGTGGAAGTAAAAGAGGCTGTAAAGGTGGTGGCACTGGAAAACATACAAACAGGTGACTATAAAGAGATAGTAATCAAAAAAATTAAAGACGTTGTGATGGAAAGGGCAAACCCACTCATCAAACAGTCTCTTGATAAAGAGAAGACAGTGGTAATCTCAGGCATAAGCGAATCCCAGGAGCCAACATGGCGAGGGAGACTTGAAGAAAATAAAGCTAGGGTTGTAGACCTGATAAGAAAACTTGGAGTAGTTTGTGGTCCTGAGGATATTGTAAACATACACCAACTAGGTAAATATTCGAGGGAAGGAAAGCCGAGACCAACAAAACTAGCCTTTGAGAGAGGAGAAACATGTAGGGAAATATTGTTGAGAAAAACAAGTCTAAAAGACCTTCAAGGATTCAAAGAAGTGTTCATTAGACAATACAGAACACAGGAAGAGATGGGAAAGATAAAAAATTTGTCGGAAGAGGCAAGAAGGTTAAATGAGGAAAGAAATGAAGAAGAGAAGAAAAATTTTCATTTCAGAGTTCTTCCAGACAAAGGGGAGATAAAGAAGATAATGACAGAAGATCAGGGGATGGGGCCTCATTATGATTGTTATACACATATGCTGATGGATTAGCTGGTAAGGCAGTAGAATTAAAAGATAGGATTCACAACAGTAAGGCAGATATAGTAGCAATTACAGAGACTAAGTTGAGTGAGGACATAAACAATGTCACAGTTTTTCCTAAGGGCTTCAGAATATTAAGGGTTGAAAGATCTGAGAGGACTGGTGGAGGGATAGCACTGCTCATAAGTGAAAGGATTCAAGTTGAAGAAATAAACTTGGCTATAGAAAATGAGTTCAAGGAATTTCTTGCTGCTCGCATAAATACTAGGTCAGAGAGCATTATAATAACTGCTGTATATAACCCACCAAGGAACCAGAATAGGCTTGAAGTTTATGAGGAAAGTCATATAGGTACTATTGAAATCATAAACTCAGTTGTTAACATGGAACGGGAGAAAAAATGTAGGATTTTGATTATGGGAGATTTTAATCATATAGATTGGATAAATCTTGCCCCACACAGTGGTGAGGACTCATTCAGGGCAAGATTCCTAGATTGCATACAAGGGAATTTCCTACACCAACATGTAATGGAACCAATGAGGGCCAGGGGTGGGGATGAGCCATCACTACTTGATCTAGTATTCACAGATAATGTGTTGGATATTGAAAAAATTGAGTATGAACCACCGATTGGAAAGAGTGACCACTGTGTGTTGTTGATGGAGTATATTATTGAAGATATTCTGCCTGAGAGTAGAGGCACTGAGGACATGATGAGGAACTATCCGAAAGGAGATTACATCAAAATGAATGAGCTTTTTGCAGTTATTGACTGGAGAACATTATTTTACAACAAATCTGTACAAGAAATGTATGACATCTTTTGTGAGAAATAAGGGAAGATAGTAGATTGCTGCTTGCCTGTCACAAAGTAGGTATAATTCATGCCAGAGAGAAATGGTTCGATAATGGGTGTAAAAGAGCTAAGGAGTGGAGAGACAAATGCTGGAAAAGGTATAGGAGGAGAAAAAACATAAATGCCTGGCAAACCTACAAAAGAGCAAGAAATGACTACCTAAGTAAAAGGAGAGAGGCAGAGAGAGACTATGAGAGGGACATCACCAGGAAGGCTAAAGAAAATCCCAAGCTTTTCCACAGCTTTATCAGAGGAAAACTGAAGGTAAAAGAACAGGTTTTAAGGCTAAAGAGAGAGGATGGAAGCATCACTGAGACGGATGAAGAGATCTGCAAAGCATTGAACAAGGAGTTTCACTCAGCATTTACAGTAGAAAATATCCCACCCCCTCAGATTGCAGAGATAGAAGCTCAAGGACCGGTATTAGAGAACATCAACCTTACAGCCACAGAGGTATGCAAAGCGCTGATGGATTTAGATGTTCATAAAGCTACAGGTCCTGATGACATATCCCCTCATGTGCTTAAAAAATGCGCAAACTCAATATCAGTGGCACTGGGTATCTTATTTAAAAAGTCACTGGAGTCAGGGGAGATTCCAAGATGCTGGAAACAAGCAAATGTGATACCTATCTTCAAAAAGGGAATTGGGGATACGGCTCTGAACTATAGAACAGTTTCCTTGACCAGCATAGTTTGCAAAGTTATGGAGAAACTACTAAGGAAACATATCTCTCTTCACTTGGAATCCTTCAACTTTTTGTCAGTGAGGCAACATGGCTTCAGAGAAGGTAGATTAACAGTAACAAACTTATTAGAATTTTATGATGAGGTAAGCCGAATCTTACAGGAAAGAGAGGGCTGGGCAGATTGCATATTCCTAGACTTCCAGAAAGTGTTTGGCACTGTTCCACATGGGAGACTTATTAGGAAGCTGCAAGCAATGGCTTGAATAGGTGGAAATGTTTTGGAATGAATAAAAACTTACTTAGAAGGAAGGGAACAGAGGGTTAGAGTAAGACACTCAGTGTCTGAAATTGGTGAAGAGTTAGTAGTGGAGTTCAACAGGGTTCAGTTTTAGTGCCACTTTTGTTCCTTGTATATGTAAATAACCTACCAGAGTCTGTAAATTCATTCATGAATATGTGTACAGATGATGCAAAGATTGTGAAGAAAGTAAAAAACGAGAACTATGGTAGAGAACTTCAGGAGGATCTAAATAATCTGCATGAGTGGTCAGCATAGTGGCTAATGAAATTCAATACTTCAAAATGTAAGGTAATGAGAATGGGTACAAGTGCAAGAAGGTCCAAGCTTGACTACTCGGTGGCTGGAGTACAATTTCAAGAGACAGAAAATGAGAGAGATCTAGGAGTAAACTTACTGGCAGATTTGTCTCCAGAAATACATATAAATGGCATAGTAAAGGCAGCATATGCATTCTTATCAAATGTAAGGGTAGCCTTCAGGCACATGGACAAGGAAATGTTCAGAAATATTTATGTAGCCTATGTGAGTCCAAAACTCGAATATGCAACCCCCTTTTGGAATCCACACTTGAAAAAGCACATAGCTAAGCTTGAAAAAGTTTAGACATGCCACGAAATTGGTGCCAGAAATACTCAATCTCAGTTATGATGAGAGGGTGAGGGAATTAGACTTACCATCTCTCGAATCTAGAAGATTGAGGGGGGATATGGTGACAGTCTTTAAATTCCTTCATGGTTATGATAGAGTGGATAGGGATCGATATTTTGATATGGCTAGCTCTAGAACTAGAGGTCATAGTTTGAAGCTTCGTAAGAAAACGTCTTTGCAGGATGTAAGGAAATACTTTTTCAGTGTAAGAGTAGTTGATAATTGGAATTGGCTAAGCGAGGAGGTAGTTAATGGTGTCTCAATCCATAGTTGTAAGGACAGGTATGATAAGTATCACTAAGTATAAAATAGAACCGATGAGGAGACGGGAAGATACGAGCTATGGGCTCTTTCCCGTAAACACAATTAGGTAAACAATTACGTAAACACACAAATGCTGATGGATTAGCTGGTAAGGCAGTAGAATTAAAAGATATAATTCACAACAGTAAGGCAGATATAGTAGCAATTACAGAGACTAAGTTGAGTGTGGACATAAACAGTGTCACAGTTTTTCCCATAGGATTCAGAATATTAAGGGTTGAAAGATCTGAGAGGACTGGTGGAGGGATAGCACTGCTCATAAGTGAAAGGATTCAAGTTGAAGAAATAATCTTGGCTATTGAAAGTGAGTTCAAGGAATTTCTTGTTGCCCGCATATATACTAGGTCAGAGAGCATTATAATAATTGTTGTATATAACCCACCAAGGAACCAGAATAGGCTAGAAGTTTATGAGGAAAGTCATATAGGTACTATTGAAATCATAAACTCAGTTGTTAACATGGAACGGGAGAAAAAATGTAGGATTTTGATTATGGGAGATTTTAATCATAAAGAGATAGATTGGATAAATCTTCACCCACACAGTGGTGAGGACTCATTCGTGGCAAGATTCCTAGATTTCGTACAAGGGAATTTCTTACACCAACATGTAATGGAACCAATGAGGGCCAGGGGTGGGGATGAGCCATCACTACTTGATCTGGTATTCACAGGTAATGTGTTGGATATTGAAAAAATTGAGTATGAACCACCAATTGGAAAGAGTGACCACTGTGTGTTGTTGATGGAGTATATCATTGAAGATATTCTTCCTGAGAGTAGAGGCACTGAGGACATGAGGAAAAACTATCGGAAAGGAGATTACATCAAAATGAATGAGCTTTTTGCAGTTATTGACTGGAGAACCTTATTTCACAACAAATCTGTACAAGAAATGTATGACATCTTTTGTGAGAAATATGGGAAGATAGTAGGTGTAATTCATGCCAGAGAGAAATGGTTCGATAATGGGTGTAAAAGAGCTAAGGAGTGGAGAGACAAATGCTGGAAAAGGTATAGGAGGAGAAAAAACATAAATGCCTGGCAAACCTACAAAAGAGCAAGAAATGACTACCTAAGTAAAAGGAGAGAGGCAGAGAGAGACTATGAGAGGGACATCACCAGGAAGGCTAAAGAAAATCCCAAGCTTTTCCACAGCTTTATCAGAGGAAAACTGAAGGTAAAAGAACAGGTTTTAAGGCTAAAGAGAGCGGATGGAAGCATCACTGAGACGGATGAAGAGATCTGCAAAGAATTGAACAAGGAGTTTCAATCAGTATTAACAGTAGAAAATACCCCACCCCTTCAGATTGCAGTGATAGAAGCTCAAGGGCCGGTATTAGAGAACATCAACCTTACAGCCACAGAGGTATGCAAAGCGCTGATGGATTTAGATGTTCATAAAGCTACAGGTCCTGATGACATATCCCCTCATGTGCTTAAAAAATGCGCAAACACAATATCAGTGGCACTAAGTATCATATTTAAGGAGTCACTGGAGTCGGGGGAGATTCCAAGATGCTGGAAACAAGCAAATGTGATACCTATCTTCAAAAAGGGAAGGTGGGATACGGCTCTGAACTATAGACCAGTTTCCTTGACCAGCATAGTTTGCAAAGTTATGGAGAAACTACTAAGGAAACATATCTCTCTTCACTTGGAATCCTTCAACTTTTTGTCAGTGAGGCAACATGGTTTCAGAGAAGGTAGATCAACAGTAACAAACTTATTAAAATTTTATGATGAGGTAAGCCAAATTTTACAGGAAAGAGAGGGCTGGGCAGATTGCATTTTCCTAGACTTCCAGAAAGCGTTTGACACTGTTCCACATGGGAGACTTATTAGGAAGCTGCAAGCAATGGCTAGAATAGATGGAAATGTTTTGGAATGGATAAAAACTTACTTAGAAGGAAGGGAACAGAGGGTTAGAGTAAGACACTCAGTGTCTGAATGGAGAAGAGTTAGTAGTGGAGTTCCACAGGGTTCAGTTTTAGGGCCAGTTTTGTTCCTTGTATATGTAAATGACCTACCAGAGTCTGTAAATTCATTCATGAATATGTTTGCAGATGATGCAAAGATTGTGAAGAAAGTAAAAAACGAGAACAATGGTAGAGAACTTCAGGAGGATCTAAATAATCTGCAAGAGTGGTCAGAAAAGTGGCTAATGAAATTCAATACTTCAAAATGTAAGGTAATGAGAATGGGTACAAGTGCAAGAAGGCCCAAGCTTGACTACTCGGTGGCTGGAGTACAACTTCAAGAAACAGAAAATGAGAGAGATCTAGGAGTAAACATACTGGCAGATTTGTCTCCAGAAATACATATAAATGGCATAGTAAGGGCAGCATATGCATTCTTATCAAATGTAAGGGTAGCCTTCAGGCACATGGACAAGGAAATGTTCAGAAATATTTATGTAACCTATGTGAGGCCAAAACTCGAATATGCAGCCCCCTTTTGGAATCAGCACTTGAAAAAGCACATAGCTAAGCTTGAAAAAGTTTAAAGACATGCCACGAAACTGGTGCCAGAAATACGCAATCTCAGTTATGATGAGAGGCTGAGGGAAGTAGACTTACCATCACTCGAAGCTAGAATATTGAGGGGGGATATGGTGACAGTCTTTAAATTCCTTCATGGTTATGATAGAGTGGATAGGAATCGATAGTTTGATATGGCTGGCTCTAGAACTAGAGGTAATAGTTTGAAGCTTCGTAAGAAAACTTCTTTGCAGGATGTAAGGAAATACTTTTTCAGTGTAAGAGTAGTTGAAAATTGGAATTGGCTATGCGAGGAGGTAGTTAATGCTATCTCAATCCATAGTTTTAAGGACAGGTATGATAAGTATCACTAAGTATAAAATGGAACCGATCAGGAGACGGGAAGATACGAGCTTTGGTATCTTTCCCGTAAACACAATTAGGTAATCACAATTAGGTAATCACACAGAGCAAAAGAAATGAGTCCAGGTGGAAATTGTAGAAAAATAAAAATATAAATGAAATTGAGAGAAGAACTGTGAGAAGAGGAAGCCGAATGATAAATAATCACATACACTGGAAGGGCATTTACCAAAACCATGAAAATTATACGAAAAACATTTTGAAGAACGAAGAAAAAGTAGATACATTAGGTTCCTTGAGGAATATAAAGATAATTTTGAAATATATAGAGTCCTGACAGAGGAGGACAGTCACATAGAATTATAGTAGAACTCACAGAAATTGATGCAGGTTATGTAAAGAGAGAATTGATGAAAGAGCCCCAAAAATCACTGACATTGCTAAAATTGAATCCAAGATAGCTTAAAACCTAAACTCTACAAGATACTGCTAATGAGTGAAATATGTCTAGGAATATTAAGTAAAGCTTCAATAATATACTGCAAACAAATGAGATACCAGACTATTGAAGGGTACCATGAACAAAAATGATACAAAAAGTAACCAAACATAAGGCAGATAAAGTATGATCTATTGCTCTAACTTACTGTGAATATAAAATATTTTTGACAGTAGAAACATGGAGGACCATGGAAAATTACTAATGGGAAAAAAAAGTTAAAAGAAGATCAAATTGGATTTACTGATGGAGGGAGGATAGAGGATAATATATTTATCCTTAAATATTGTATAGAAAGTAACTATATAAGAAAGACACAACTGATCATTATAGCAATAGGCTATGCTATAGCCTCTAATTCAGTAAAAAAAAAATGGTAAAAATATTCAAATACGAATGGAGTATAAGGTACATTTTGAAGAGTTGCAGTTTACTGTATGATACGTTTTAACTAATGTATGTCTTCATGCCTTCCACAGTTTCTGGTAGTTAGTCACGTTTCACCTGTTGCATAATAAAGTTGTGTTCCATTAATGCTTGTATCATTCATCCATATCCACCATAACACAATGATTTGGAACTTACTCCCTGAGTGAGGGGGAGGCCCTCCCCACCATGGCTGTAAATAACACGGGTGCTAAGGTATGTGGGGCAGGCATGTCGCTGGGCTCCTCCAACCCAGCTTGAACATGGACAAGGTTTGAAGGATGTGGCAGGGCACTACCATCGATGTATGGGTGTTTCAGAATGCTGCATTACCTTGGATGGTGTGTCAGCAGAAAGGAGATGTATTTTGTGAAATCAGCCCAGTACATATTCTTATCTCTGACTGATTGTAAGAGCCTGGGGCTGATCCCCGACTCCTTCTCACACTATATATCCATGGCAGCCCTCCTCATGGTGAAAGAAGTTACCTGCTCACCACGTCATTTGGCCATACCCTTCCCACCCCTGGAGGAGAACGTTACACGTCCTCAAGAGTGGCTAGTATGACATTTTTTGTTTTCCACCTTGAACAATACGAGGTCACCACTCCCGGTAATGTCTGGCCTCCGCACCACATATGCTGGGCTCCTTGATATTGCCCTTATGCTTGCCACACCCCTGCCACTATCACCAAACTCTGGGAAGTGGAGGTGATGGTGCAACTCGATGAAGATCTATGGTGAGGCATCATCCAGCTTGTTCCCCCTGGAGAAGCCACTAATTGGTGCTCCAGGATAGTGGAATGGCTAAAGCAAACAGCCACCCTAATCGCACGGTGGATTAAAAACGCTTAACGCCTCATGCTTAAAGGAGACTCACCATACCCCTGTGCCCTTGAACATGATATCTTGCATTGGGAGTTATGCCTCCAAGACAGTGACAGATGCCTTATGGAGCTTCCACCAGGTAGGGTTGAATCAGAAGACCTGGAAATTGACAACTTTTATCACTCCTTGAGAGAGGACGTTTCTCTCAAATACATGTGTGTGAACGACACTACTATATAACAATGGCGTAATACCAGTCTTCTGGCATACCTACAATTTCCTGGTCACCTCTGCAGAGAACGGAATCAACCTCAAGTCGGAAAATTTCAGGTTCTGCGCATGAGAGGTGGAGTTTATTGGCTTCCACCTAGGATGGGAATCCTATGAATTACCAGAGAGCATCTCTATACCATCAAAGAGTTCCTCAAGCCAGCCTACCCAGCCATCACGAACATTAGGTTGTGGCATGGTATTATGGAACCTTTTAGGGAACTCCTGAATAAACCGATGAGCAAGCAGGTGTACTGGAAGAACCAGCTCCAACTGAAGTTTTACCAGGAGCAGGAAAACAACTATCAGCTGGTCAAGGACCAACCTTGTCTACTACAGCAAGACCCACCCCACCATAGCAATTACCTACTGGATCAGAGAAGGCATTGGTATTGTCATTCTACAGCAATACTGCAGGTGTACCTCCATGGATACACCCTTCTGCTGCAAAGGGAGGTGGTTCCTGGCTCTGTGTGGTAGCCATCATCTTACCCCCGTGAAAGCCAGGTATGCTGCAGTAGAGGGGTAGGCTCTGGAGATCTTTTGCCTCCGCCAAAGGAGACTATGCCTATTGGGTTGTCCGATAATCGCATTGCTCACCAACCATTGCCCCTAGGTGAAGCTTCTAGGGCACCGACCCCTTGCAGACATTGTCAGCCCAAGGTTATTCCATCTCAAGGAAAAGACTCTTCAATATAAATTCACCATTAAGTACCGGCCTAACAAAAAAATTCTGCTGCAGATTTCCTCTCCAGGCATCCCACCTTAAGGGCACCCCTGAATTCAGAGGACAGTGATTAAGATGACGACCTAGCATTGGCCACGACCGTGGCTGCTGTCAGGATGAAGGCATCATCATGGATGAGGATACACTCTTAATTGCAGCTGCAGAGGACCCCATCTATCTACTCATATATTGAGAATTAGCAGGCAACTAGCCTACCCAAAAATTTGCAGGATTCAGTGAGTATTCACCCCTTCTGCGACATGAAAGACATACTAGCTGTGGCCCAGGACCTGGTCACATACATCTACGAGTAAGGTTTTGTATGGCTAGTCATCCCAGAATTCCCTTGTCACAATATTGCAGCTAACTTATATGCAGGACACCAAGGACTAGACTCAATGCTCAGGCGAGCCAGACAGACAGTATATCGGCCCGGTATGGAGGGGGATTTGTAGCACCACAGATCCATCTGTATCTCCTGCGACATCCACACACTCTCCTCTCCCCTTTAGGATCTAAAGATGTCCCCTCCCTATGAATACCCTTTCCAATAATGGTGGTGGATCTCTTCCAGGTTGGGGGACATATACCTGATGTATGCGGATAGACTCACGGGTTGGCTGGACATCGAACATTTTCCCAGTGGTACCTCCTCTAATAAGATCATCACTAAGTTTCAAGGATTCTTCTCTCGGTGGGGGTCAACAGAGTAGTTGCCGACAGACAGCAAATCTAACCTGGGAAATGAGCAAAAGCTAACCTTTCTCTAGAGATGGGGTTCCAGTCCACCTATCTTCTACACACTACCCAAAGTCTAATGGCAGAGCTGAAGTCACCATTGAGTTTGCTGAAAGGATATTTCACTTGAACACAGGTGCCAACGGAAGCTTGGACAGAAACAGGGCATCCCAGGCTCTACTCCAGTACCTAAGCACACCAACATGGGACATATGCAAGCCCTCTGCACAGTTGGCAATGGGGATACAGTTCAGAGGTGACGTATCAACAGTGAAGCAAAATTGCAAAGCCAGAGGTACTGGTGTCGCACTCTCCATCAGCAGGAGCTTCAAATGGCCCATGAGGGTGACACACCTGCATTTCCCAGAGGACAAGTCGTCCGCGAGCTAAAACCTTTGCTAGTAGACTCTCACATCGACAATATATTGTCAGGCTAGATAGAAGAGGCATAGTATATTCTTGAAACTGCAAACACTGATTGTTAAAATCAGTATCCTTCCCATTTATATTAATTTGATAGCTAGTTTGATACACGAAATAATTGAATAATTAAATAAATACCAAAAATACAACTGTCAACAGTACTGAGTTAAGTTGCCAAGTAGTACAGCTGTCTTATTTTCTTCATTTTTTTTTCTTTTCTTTTAGCTTTCTCTTTTACTATTTTTCTGTTTTGTATATATATTGAGTTAAATGTAAAGTCTGATCCTGTGATAACATATCTTGGTTAGCAAGTGAGTTTATCAGTTAAGAAGAATATACAGCAGACACAGGTGGGTGTCTCCTCAGACAAAAATTCGAACTTTCCTTCAGGTTTGACTTTCGTTTTTATTGCATTTTTTTCTTTTTCTTTTTATCCTCAAATTACCATAGTAAAATTTTTAAGTTAAGATGTGTGTTACCAGAAAAGAGATAAATTGAGTCACTAACTAGCACTTATATGGAGTAATAAAAATTCTGTGTGAAGCATAAATAAAAGTTTTTCTCTTTTTTTTCTCTTGCTCTTCTTCTTTCTAGATTCTGTGAGAGGGAGAACATAAAAATGAGGCCATCTCTGTCCCAAACCTCTCCCACCCATGGGTCGGGAGGAGGGGTAGCTATTAGGAGACTAAAACAGAAAATCAAGGATTTAGAGGCAATGGTTATAAGCCTTGATGAAAAAATTCGGAATATGGATAAAGAAATGAAAGAGAATGAAACACTCAGAGAGCAAATAAGATCTTTGGAGAAAGCAAATAAAGCACAAGGGCAGGAGAGAAAGGAACTAGAAAAATGAATAAAGAAGCTGGAAGGGGAAAAGAGTGAACTAGAAACTAGTATTTCTAAACAAGAAGATAAAAACAAACAGCTGAATGACAACCTAAATGAATTAGATGTTAGTTCACTGCTCTCTTCTGAGAGAGACGAGATTGCAGCTTGGAATGTCCAGATTAACGAAAACATTGAACAGTTTAGAAGAGTTCAAGGAGCTGAATATGGAAAATGATGCCATGAAAACTTCCTTTGCTGATGCACTAAAGGGGAATGTGACAGTAAAAGAGGCTGTAAAGGTGGTGGCACTGGAAAACATACAAACAGTTGACTATAAAGAGACAGTAATCGAAAAAATGAAAGACGTTGTGATGGAAAGGGCAAACCCACTCATCAAACAGGCTCTTGATAAAGAGAAGACAGTGGTAATCTCAGGCATAAGCAAATCCCAGGAGCCAACATGGCAGGGGAGATTTGAAGAAAATAAAGCTAGGGTTGTAGACCTGATAAGAAAACTTGGAGTAGTTTGTGGTCCTGAGGATATTGTGAACATAGACCAACTAGGCAAATATTCGAGGGAAGGAAAACCGAGAACAACAAAAGTAAATTTGAAATAGGGGAAACATGTTGGGAAATATTGTTGAAAAAAAACAAGTCTAAAAGACCTTCAAGAATTCAAAGAAGTGTTCATTAGACGATGCAGAACACAGGAAGAGATGGGAAAGATCAAAAATTTGTTGGAAGAGGCAAGAAGGTTAAATGAGGAAAGAAATGAAGAAAAGAAGAAAAATTTTCATTTCAGAGTTCTTCCAGACAAAGGGGAGATAAAGAAGATAATGACAGAATATCAGGGGATGGGGCCTCATTAAGAGTGAGTTTATCAGTTAGGAAGAATATATAGCAGAAACAGGTGGGTGCCTCCTCAGACACAAATTCAAATTTTCCTTCAGGTTTGACTTTTGTTTTGTTGCATTTTTTCTTTTTCTTTTTATCCTCAAATTACCATAGTCAATTTTTTTAGTTAAGATGTGTGTTACCAGAAAAGAGATAAATTGAGTCACTAAATAGCACTTATATGGAGATATAAAAATTCTGTGTGAAGCGTAAATAAAAGTTTTTCTCTCTTTATTTTCTCTTTTCTTCTTCTTTCTATATTCTGTGAGAGGGAGAACATAAAAATGAGGCCATCTCTGTCCCAAACCTCTCCCACCCATGGGTCGGGAGGAGGGGTGGCTATTAGGAGACTAAAACAGAAAATCAAGGATTTAGAGGCAATGGTTATAAACCTTGATGAAAGAATTCGGAAAATAGATAAAGAAATGAAAGAGAATGAAACACTCAGAGAGGAAATAAGATCTTTGGAGGTAGCAAATAAAGCACAAGGGCAGGAGAGAAAGGAACTAGAAAAAAAGAATAAAGAAGCTGGAAGAGGAAAAGAGTGAACTAGAAACTAGAATTTCTAAACAAGAAAATAAAAACAAACAACTGAATGACAACCTAAATGAATTAGAGGTTAGTTCACTGCTCTCTTCTGAGAAAGACGAGATTGCTGCTTGGAATGTCCAGATTAACGAAAACATTGAACAGTTTAGAAAAGAGTTCCAGGAGCTGAATATGGAAAATGATGCCATGAAAACTTCTTTTGCTGATGCACTAAAGGGGAATGTGGAAGTAAAAGAGGCTGTAAAGGTGGTGGCACTGGAAAACATACAAAAGGGTGACTATAAAGAGACAGTAATCAAAAAAATTAAAGACATTGTGATGGAAAGGGCAAACCCACTCATCAAACAGGCACTTGGTAAAGAGAAGACAGTGGTAATCTCAGGCATAAGCGAATCCCAGGAGCCAACATGGCAGGGGAGACTTGAAGAAAATAAAGCTAGGGTTGTAGACCTGATAAGAAAACTTGGAGTAGTTTGTGGTCCTGAGGATATTGTAAACATACACCAACTAGGTAAATATTCGAGGGAAGGAAAGCCGAGACCAACAAAAGTAGCCTTTGAGAGAGGAGAAACATGTAGGGAAATATTGTTGAGAAAAACAAGTCTAAAAGACCTTCAAGGATTCAAAGAAGTGTTCATTAGACGATACAGAACACAGGAAGAGATGGGAAAGATAAAAAATTTGTTGGAAGAGGCAAGAAGGTTAAATGAGGAAAGAAATGAAGAAGAGAAGAAAAATTTTCATTTCAGAGTTCTTCCAGACAGAGGGGAGATAAAGAAGATAATGACAGAAGATCAGGGGATGGGGCCTCATTATGACTGTTATACAGATATGCTGATGGATTAGCTGGTAAGGCAGTAGAATTAAAAGATAGGATTCACAACAGTAAGGCAGATGTAGTAGCAATTACAGAGACTAAGTTGAGTGAGGACATAAACAGTGTCACAGTTTTTCCTAAGGGCTTCAGAATATTAAGGGTTGAAAGATCTGAGAGGACTGGTGGAGGGATAGCACTGCTCATAAGTGAAAGGATTCAAGTTGAAGAAATAAACTTGGCTATAGAAAGTGAGTTCAAGGAATTTCTTGTTGCTCGCATAAATACTAGGTCAGAGAGCATTATAATAACTGCTGTATATATCCCACCAAGGAACCAGAATAGGCTTGAAGTTTATGAGGAAAGTCATATAGGTACTATTGAAGTCATAAACACAGTTGTTAACATGGAACTGGAGAAAAAATGTAGGATTTTGATTATGGGAGATTTTAATCATATAGATTGGATAAATCTTGACCCACACAGTGGTGAGGACTCATTTGGGGCAAGATTCCTAGATTGCATACAAGGGAATTTCCTACACCAACATGTAATGGAACCAATGAGGGCCAGGGGTGGGGATGAGCCATCACTACTTGATCTAGTATTCAAAGATAATGTGTTGGATATTGAAAAAATTGAGTATGAACCACCGATTGGAAAGAGTGACCACTGTATGTTGTTGATGGAGTATATTATTGAAGATATTCTGCCTGAGAGTAGAGGCAATGAGGACATGATGAGGAACTATCCAAAAGGAGATTACATCAAAATGAATGAGCTTTTTGCAGTTATTGACTGGAGAACCTTATTTTACAACAAATCTGTACAAGAAATGTATGACATCTTTTGTGAGAAATATGGGAAGATAGTAGATTGCTGCATGCCTGTCTCAAAGTAGGTGTAATTCATGCCAGAGAGAAATGGTTCGATAATGGGTGTAAAAGAGCTAAGGAGTGGAGAGACAAATGCTGGAAAAGGTATAGGGTGAGAAAAAACATAAATGCCTGGCAAACCTACAAAGGAGCAAGAAATGACTACCTAAGTAAAAGGAGAGAGGCAGAGAGAGACTATGAGAGGGACATCACCAGGAAGGCTAAAGAAAATCCCAAGCTTTTCCACAGCTTTATCAGAGGAAAACTGAAGGTAAAAGAACAGATTTTAAGGCTAAAGAGAGAGGATGGAAGCATCACTGAGACGGATGAAGAGATCTGCAAAGCATTGAACAAGGAGTTTCACTCAGTATTTACAGTAGAAAATATCCCACCCCCTCAGATTGCAGAGATAGAAGCTCAAGGGCCGGTATTAGAGAACATCAACCTTACAGCCACAGAGGTATGCAAAGCGCTGATGGATTTAGATGTTCATAAAGCTACAGGTCCTGATGACATATCCCCTCATGTGCTTAAAAAATGCGCAAACTCAATATCAGTGGCACTGGGTATCATATTTAAAAAGTCACTGGAGTCAGGGGAGATTCCAAGATGCTGGAAACAAGCAAATGTGATACCTATCTTCAAAGAGGGAAGGAGGGATACGGCTCTGAACTAGAGACCAGTTTCCTTGACCAGCATAGTTTGCAAAGTTATGGAGAAACTACTAAGGAAACATATCTCTCTTCACTTGGAATCCTTCAACTTTTTGTCAGTGAGGCAACATGGCTTCAGAGAAGGTAGATCAACAGTAACAAACTTATTAGAATTTTATGATGAGGTAAGCCGAATCTTACAGGAAAGAGAGGGCTGGGCAGATTGCATATTCCTAGACTTCAAGAAAGCGTTTGACACTGTTCCACATGGGAGACTTATTAGGAAGCTGCAAGCAATGGCTTGAATAGGTGGAAATGTTTTGGAATGAATAAAAACTTACTTAGAAGGAAGGGAACCGAGGGTTAGAGTAAGACACTCAGTGTCTGAATGGTGAAGAGTTAGTAGTGGAGTTCCACAGGGTTCTGTTTTAGGGCCACTTTTGTTCCTTGTATATGTAAATAACCTACCAGAGTCTGTAAATTCATTCATGAATATGTGTACAGATGATGCAAAGATTGTGAAGAAAGTAAAACACGAGAACAATGGTAGAGAACTTCAGGAGGATCTAAATAATCTGCATGAGTGGTCAGCAGTGTGGCTAATGAAATTCAATACTTCAAAATGTAAGGTAATGAGAATGGGTACAAGTGCAAGAAGGTCCAAGCTTGACTACTCGGTGGCTGGAGTACAATTTCAAGAGACAGAAAATGAGAGAGATCTAGGAGTAAACTTACTGGCAGATTTGTCTCCAGAAATACATATAAATGGCATAGTAAAGGCAGCATATGCATTCTTATCAAATGTAAGGGTAGCCTTCAGGCACATGGACAAGGAAATGTTCAGAAATATTTATGTAGCCTATGTGAGTCCAAAACTCGAATATGCAACCCCCTTTTGGAATCCACACTTGAAAAAGCACATAGCTAAGCTTGAAAAAGTTTAAAGACATGCCACGAAACTGGTGCCAGAAATACGCAATCTCAGTTATGATGAGAGGGTGAGGGAATTAGACTTACCATCTCTCGAAGCTAGAAGATTGAGGGGGGATATGGTGACAGTCTTTAAATTCCTTCATGGTTATGATAGAGTGGATAGGGACCAATATTTTGATATGGCTAGCTCTAGAACTAGAGGTCATAGTTTGAAGCTTCGTAAGAAAACGTCTTTGCAGGATGTAAGGAAATACTTTTTCAGTGTAAGAGTAGTTGATAATTGGAATTGGCTAAGCGAGGAGGTAGTTAATGCTATCTCAATCCATAGTTGTAAGGACAGGTATGATAAGTATCACTAAGTATAATATAGAACCGATGAGGAGACGGGAAGATACGAGCTTTGGGCTCTTTCCCGTAAACACAATTAGGTAAACAATTACGTAAACACACAAATGCTGATGGATTAGCTGGTAAGGCAGTAGAATTAAAAGATAGAATTCACAACAGTAAGGCAGATATAGTAGCAATTACAGAGACTAAGTTGAGTGTGGACATAAACAGTGTCACAGTTTTTCCTATGGGATTCAGAATATTAAGGGTTGAAAGATCTGAGAGGACTGGTGGAGGGATAGCACTGCTCATAAGTGAAAGGATTCAAGTTGAAGAAATAACCTTGGCTATTGAAAGTGAGTTCAAGGAATTTCTTGTTGCTCGCATATATACTAGGTCAGAGAGCATTATAATAATTGTTGTATATAACCCACCAAGGAACCAGAAAAGGCTAGAAGTTTATGAGGAAAGTCATATAGGTACTATTGAAGTCATAAACTCAGTTGTTAACATGGAACGGGAGAAAAAATGTAGGATTTTGATTATGGGAGATTTTAATCATAAAGAGATAGATTGGATAAATCTTGACCCACACAGTGGTGAGGACTCATTCGTGGCAAGATTCCTAGATTTTGTACAAGGGAATTTCTTACACCAACATGTAATGGAACCAATGAGGGCCAGGGGTGGGGATGAGCCATCACTACTTGATCTGGTATTCACAGGTAATGTGTTGGATATTGAAAAAATTGAGTATGAACCACCAATTGGAAAAAGTGACCACTGTGTGTTGTTGATGGAGTATATCATTGAAGATATTCTGCCTGAGAGTAGAGGCACTGAGGACATGATGAGGAACTATCCGAAAGGAGATTACATCAAAATGAATGAGCTTTTTGCAGTTATTGACTGGAGAACCTTATTTTACAACAAATCTGTACAAAAAATGTATGACATCTTTTGTGAGAAATATGGGAAGATAGTAGATTGCTGCATACCTGTCACCAAAGTAGGTGTAATTCATGCCAGAGAGAAATGATTCAATAATGAGTGTAAAAGAGCGAAGGAGTGGAGAAATAAGTGCTGGAAAAGGTATAGGAGGAGAAAAACATAAATATCCTGGCAAACCTACAAAAGAGCAAGAAATGACTACCTAAGTAAAACAAACAAACAAACAAACAAACAAACTTTATTTCCATTTCAATACAATGGGTATTCGTCAGCCAGGGCAAGCCCCAACCCCCCACTGTGGTGTCCAACCACAGCAGTTCCTGCTAGTAAACAACTTAAACTCTCGGTCGTGGACGGGAACCGATCTTTCGACCTCGTGAATGCAAAGCCAGCGCGTTACCACTGTACTAGCCAGCAGAGAGAGAGGCAGAGAGGCAGAGAGAGACTATGAGAGGGACATCACCAGGAAGGTTATAGAAATCCCAAGCTTTTCCACAGCTTTATCAGAGGAAAACTGAAGGTAAAAGAACAGATTTTAATGCTAAAGAGAGCGGATGGAAGCATCACTGAGACGGATGAAGAGATCTGCAAAGAATTTAACAAAGAGTTTCACTCAGTATTTGCAGTAGAAAATATCCCTCCCCCTCAGATTGCAGAGATAGAATCTCAAGGGCCGGTATTAGAGAACATCAACCTTAAAGCCACAGAGGTATGCAAAGCGCTGATGGATTTAGATGTTCATAAAGCTACAGGTCCAGATGACATATCCCCTAATGTACTTAAAAAATGCACAAACTCAATATCAGTGGCACTGGGTATCATATTTAAAAAGTCACTGGAGTCAGGGGAGATTCCAAGATGCTGGAAACAAGAAAATGTGATACCTATCTTCAAAAAGGGAAGGAGGGATACGGCTCTGAACTATAGACCAGTTTCCTTGACCAGCATAGTTTGCAAAGTTATGGAGAAACTACTAAGGAAACATATCTCTCTTCACTTGGAATCCTTCAACTTTTTGTCAGTGAGACAACATGGCTTCAGAGAAGGTAGATTAACAGTAACACTCTTATTAGAATATTTTGATGAGGTAAGCCGAATCTTGCAGGAAAGAGAGGGCTGGGCAGATTGCATATTCCTAGACTTCCAGAAAGCGTTTGACACTGTTCCACATGGGAGAATTATTAGGAAGCTGCAAGCAATGGCTTGAATAGGTGGAAATGTATTGGAATGGATCAAAACTTACTTAGAAGGAAGGGAACCGAGGGTTAGAGTAAGACACTCAGTGTCTGAATAGTGAAGAGTTAGTAGTGGAGTTCCACAGGATTCAGTTTTAGGGCCACTTTTTTTCATTGTATATGTAAATGACTTACCAGAGTCTGTAAATTCATTCATGAATATGTTTGCAGATGATGCAAAGATTGTGAAGAAAGTAAAAAACGAGAACAATGGTAGAGAACTTCAGGAGGATCAAATAATCTGCATGAGTGGTCAGAAAAGTGGCTAATGAAATTCAATACTTCAAAATGTAAGGTAATGAGAATGGGTACAAGTGCAAGAAGGCCCAAGCTTGACTACTCGGTGGCTGGAGTACAACTTCAATAGACAGAAAATGAGAGAGATCTAGGAGTAAACTTACTGGCAGATTTGTCTCCAGAAATACATATAAATGGCATAGTAAGGGCAGCATATGCATTCTTATCAAATGTAAGGGTAGCCTACAGGCACATGGACAAGGAAATGTTCAGAAATATTTATGTAACCTATTTGAGGCCAAAACTCGAATATGCGGCCCCCTTTTGGAATCCACACTTGAAAAAGCACATAGCTAAGCTTGAAAAAAGTTTAAAGACATGCCACGAAACTGGTGCCAGAAATACGCAATCTCAGTTATGATAAGAGGGTGAGGGAATTAGACTTACCATCACTCAAAGCTAGAAGAGTGAGGGGGGATATGGTGACAGTCTTTAAATTCCTTCATGGTTATGATAGAGTGGATAGGGATCGATATTTTGATATGGCTAGCTCTAGAACTAGAGGTCATAGTTTGAAGCTTCGTAAGAACACTTCTTTGCAGGATGTAAGGAAATACTTTTTCAGTGTAAGAGTAGTTGATAATTGGAATTGGCTAAGCGAGGAGGTAGTTAATGCTATCTCAATCCATAGCTTTAAGGACAGGTATGATAAGTATCACTAAGTATAAAATGGAACCGATGAGGAGACGGGAGGATACGAGCTTTGGGTTCTTTCTCGTAAACACAATTAGGTCATTACAATTAGGTAATTACTTGTGACAAGACGGGGCGATGCCCCCACTACACCCCAGTCAGTTTGTGCTGGCAAATATCAACCTGCTGTTGCTTGATCATCCTCACACCTGCGCTCACTTCCCTTCCCCTGCAAATAGAGTAACAGACCCCAATGACAGCAATAAACCCCCCTTGCATCAAGACTATGCTTAATCTACTTCTATTTTTTCCCTTTTCAATATTTTTTTATCATTGATGTTGCATTATTTCCTCCTTGTCAGTGTTCCATACTTTGAGAAAGATGGGTGAGGAGAATGCCATTAAAAATCGTAAGAAAAGTGGAGGTTTTATTACTCAAACTTAGATTACCTAATTGTAATTACCTAATTGTGTTTACGGGAAAGAGCCCAAAGCTCGTATCTTCCCGTCTCCTGATTTTTTTTTTTTTTTTGTTGGATGTTCACCCTTGAGGGTGAGCGGACCTTCCACTTGTGGCCCGCAGGTGGGGTGAGATTTTCTTCGGAGTGTACGTGGTATTCGCTCTTGCTGGCGAATGGGCTTTCCTGTTGGTGAGGAGGTGGGGTGAATTCTTATTGGTGATGATCGGACTTTCCTAATTGGCCCGCAGGTGAGATTGTGCCAAACTGTAAAGATAACGGAGAGCATAAATATTCAGTTGTGAATTATTAGTTTACATCAAACAACATAAATGAATTCCTGTTTTGGGGGAGAGAGAAAGAGTTATTGCATGGCTATCTTGGTGGAGGGTATTGTCTGATAATATTTGATAGACTGTTCATGTGGTTATTTGTTGCTAGTCTGATGATGGAGCTAGCAACCTGAAGGGCATTTGGGTCTTCGCTAGATGTTGCGGGGGCACCAGTTTTCCGTCGAATCTCTGAAAAAGAATCACATTCCAGGATGTAGTGTAGCAGTGGATGTGGTGAGGCTACCTGGCAAAAGGTGCATTCCTTGATGATATTCTCTACTATTTGCCAGGTGCACTTGTACCCGAGTCTCAGACGGTACACATTGACCTCAGTGCTTCGTCGAAGGCTCTTCGGCAGGGTGATACACCGAAGATCAGTGGTGGCTTTGTACCACCAGGTGGAGGGGGAGCCAATGTCTGTGCACAGGTTGTGTTTAGTTATTAAGGTGTTAAGGAGTGACTTGGTGGCTTTATTTTTAATCTGTTGCATCCCAGGAGACAGAGATATCTGGATTTCTGCTCTGAGAGTGGCTTGTTTGGCGGCTTGATCGGCTTCCTCATTTCCCTTGATGCCGACGTGGCTGGGAATCCAGGCAAGAGTGATGGCTTTTCCAAGGCTGGTTATCCTGTGGTAGTGGCTGAGGATGGTCGTGATGATGCGAATATTGTCTCTGAGGAGTGGCTTCTTGATGGCCTGTAAGGCGCCTTTAGAATCAGAGAGAATAAGGGCATGGTCAGCTTCTTGCTGGATGAAGCAGTCAAGGGCGTTGGCTATGGCCACAAGCTCCGTCTGGAGCGATGAGCAGGAGTTTGACAGTCTCCAGGATAGGACGTGGTTTCCAGTGATGAAGGCGGCGGCTGAGGCTCCAGTATCTTGGTTTACTGAACCGTCAGTGTAGTAGACTTGAGAGTTTGGCCTGCTCCAGCTCTGTATTTTGTCCTTATATATGTTTTTAAGGACAAGCGGGTTTACCAAGCTTTTGGGGTTGTCAGGGAGCTCGATCTTTATATCGAGTGGTTGGTCATTCCATGGGGGTGGGCATCTGTATTCAGGAAGCGGTGTGTCTTGTATCTTGGCTAGGATGCTCTCCCTGACTGGCAGTGCTTGCAGGCTAGCGCAGACCTTGGCTGCCCAGGTTCTAGGATGGTGGTTGGGCTGGCGATTGAGGGCTAGATGGAGATTTGTGCCAGCTAGGCATTTATGTTGGGCAGTGGTGGTTTTGGCCACAAGGAGGGTCAGTCTTTGCTGAGCTCTGAGTTTGAGTGGAATGAGTCCCGATTCCATCTGGAGGTTTTCTCTCTTGGTCCACATGGGGGCTCCTAGCATGGTACGTGTGGCGTTGTTTTGAATTACTTCTATTTTGTCCCACTGTCGGTCTTTTAGTAGCCAGAGTGTGGGACAAGCATAGTCAATGAGGCTGCGTATGGCTTGTACATAGAAGGTTCTGAGGACATTAAATGATGCACCATCGTAGAGGCCCGACATCCGACGAAGGATCGCTTGTCGCTGGCTGCACCTGTCGCGCAAGTATTGAATTTCTGGTCCAAAGGTTAGTCCTTGGTCGATGATTACACCCAGGTATTGGTGTTTGGTAACCCAGTCCACAGGTTCATTACCTATGACCAGATTAGTGTCTGGTCTCCACTGGTGGATGGGAAGGGCCTTGGTTTTGCGGGCATTGATTCTTACTCCAAGGGAGATGGAGGCTCGGTGAATCTTGGTGAGGCAGCGCTGTGTCTTGTTAGAGTTTCTGTGTCCTATTGTGACAAGGGCAAAGTCGTCCGCATAGTTGAAGAGTTTGGCTCCATGCGGTAGTGCGATGTGCATGAGTTTTTCCATGAGACAATTAAATAGGAAGGGGCTAAGGATTCCACCTTGGGGGGTCCCATTTTCGTGGTTTTTGTAGGTGGAGTAGTGCCCATCTACTTTGACTCGTGCACTACGATTTTGTAGACTCTGCTTGATCCACGAGAGAAGGTTACCTTTGATCTGCTTGGATACGAGAGCAGAGAGTATTGCCGGCACATTGGCTAGTTCAAAGGCCTTCTCTAGGTCTAGAAAAACGATGTAACCACGGCTGTTGTTGAGAAATGATAGCATGGAGGCTATGCATTCTGAGGTGCCTAAGCCAGGCTGGTAGGCAAACATGTTTTCTGGGAAGGGTGGGCATTTCCAGCGGACTCTGTTAAGTACCATCTTTTCTGCCGTCTTGCTCAGGCAGCTTAGGAGGGAGATGGGGCGAGGGTTGTCAGGGTCCTGTGGTTTTGGGATGGGCTGAATGTCTGCTCTGTTCCATGAGGCTGGTCTGATTCTTCGTGTGTATGTCAAATTGATCAGAGAGAGTAGAGCAAGCTCCCCTTGGGGCCCCATTTTTTGGATCATTGTGTATGTTATTCTGTCGGCACCTGGGGCTGTGTTCTTAGAGCTTTTGCTTACTCTTAGTAGCTCAGTCAGGGAGAATGGAGCATCTGTTTCATCTTCAGTGTTGATAGCCTCTTCTATTTCTTCCCATCTTGCAGTGGTGAGGTCCTGGAGTGTTGCTCTGGTGGTGATGGGGAGCTGGTTAGAGCTTGCTCTATCCGCGAATTTGATGGCGAGTTCTTCTGCTGCCCTGCTAGGATCCCTGTGGGGGGTGATTTTAGGAGGTTTTCCTTTAGCAAAGGAGTTGATGCTCCTCCACATCTGGCCCACAGAGGTGTGAGCATCTAGGTTGGAACACCACTCTAGCCATTTATTCCTCTTGATGTTGCGAGTCTCTTCATGGACATGTTGTTTGACTGCCTGGAGAGTGCGGTAGGAGTCTTCAGTGCGACGTTTCCTGTGCATTTTCCGAATGACGTTGAGCCGGTGGTTGAGTTCTTTAACTCTGTCACAGTAATACCATCTGTCCCGATGAGTGGTGTGTTGTGGTTTGCAGAGGGGTATGGAGGAGTTTGCTGCAGCTTGCAGGGCATTGACTAGCTCGGCCTCTGCTTGGTCGATGTCTTCAGATGGTACGTAGGCTGAAAACCAATTGCTGAGGTGCTCCTGGAATCGGCCCCAGTCGGCCTTCTTGAAATTCCATCGAGGGGGAGGAGCAGGGATTTGGAAGATTTCAGGAATTGGCAGTGTGAGATGGATCCCATAGTGGTCGCTTGTGACCAGGGGATGAACTCTCCATGTGGCGTCCTGCTTTAGGGAATTGGAGACAAAGGTGAGGTCCAGTATTCCACCTCTGTCGTGTGTTGGCTCATGATCGTTGAGCAGGGAGACATCTTCTTGGTCATTCAGCAGGCTCATGATGTGTCTGCCTGCAGCACAGGGGCGCTCATACCTGAATCTTGGGTGGTGCGCGTTGAAGTCGCCTCCTATTACCAAGTCACGATGACTGGTTAGCCCGAAGAGGGTAGTCAGGTCTAAGCTACCTTTCCGTGGTCTGTAAATGTTGTACAGGTCTATGCAGCTGCCTTGAAGTTGGATGTTAACAGCGAGGACGTCGACATCTTCGCCACAGCAGACCGGTCGGGTTATTTCCTTTGCTAATAGGTTTTTCCTGATGAAGGTGGCGCTGCCTCTGTTCTCCCCTGGAGACCAGTGCTGGTAGAATCCATTGTATCCTGAGATTTTTGGAGGGTGTTGCTCTGTGCACAGGGTTTCTTGAACCATGATGACATCAATGTTGTCAGTCTTGGCTATGCCTTCAAGATGTTGTACCTTGTGTCTGAGACCCTGGGCGTTCCAGTGTAGGATCCCGAGATTAGACATCTTGATGATTTGAGGAGGTGGAGGTGGTAGGAGTGGTGGGTTGTTGAGGCTGCTGGTGGGTTCTGGAGACGAGGGCGTTGGCGACAACGGAGTGGGCTACTTCGACGACTTGATTGTAGGCATCTTGGGTGGTGGCTCTGGTATCGAGGAGTCGGACGGCTGCCTGTACGGCTTGAATGAGAAGGTTGGTGAGCTCGTTTACTGTGAAGAGGGTTTGCTGTTTGGAAGAGGAGGCAGAGGAAGGTGTCTGGATAGGCTGTTTAGGTATGGGGGTGTGGGAGTTTTGTCTAGGGTCCCGGGACCTAGTGTGGTGAGTGGGTGTGTGTGTGGTCTGAGTGTTACGTGTGACTGCATTGTGTGTTTGGGTGTTGCGTGGGGTGGAGGTGTTGGTGTGAGTGTTGCGTGTGGGGTTGATGGGAGTGTGAGTGTTGTTTGGGGGGATGGTAGGAGTGTGAGTGTTGTGTGATGGGGTGGATGGAGTTGGTGTGGGGGTGGGAGCTGTAGGAGGTGTGATCTGTGTGTTAGGAGCTGGGTTGGTGTAGTGTGGTGGGTTTTGGTTGGGGAGGTTAGGTGTGAGTGGGGCAGGAGGGGGCATTTGCCAAGGATTGGAGGTGGGGGGAGGAGCTGGGGTGAAGTTGGGGGTGGTGTGATTGGTGACAGGGGCAGAAGGAGGGGTTCTTTGAGGAATCCTCTTCAGCCTTTCTGGGCAGCGGTTGTTCCATGCGTGATGGTTCCCTTTGCAGTTCGGGCACTTGGCAACTGTTGCTTCTTTTGCCTTGAATTTTGTAAGGCAGCGGTCGGTGGAGTGTTTCCCACTGCAGATTCCACATCTCTCTGGGAAATGGCAAGTATTCCTGTGGTGCCCAAATCTTTGGCACCGGAAACATCTTAGGGGTTCTGGGGTGTACTCTCTTATGTAGAACTTGCCCCAGATGCCGAGGTTTACTTGTGAAGGGGGTGGACCACAGATGTGGACCAGAACCTGCTTTGATGGAACGGTTTGGCCCTCTATTTTGGAGGAGCAACGTGAGGCAGCCGTAATGTACGTTTGCTTGGTCAGAAGGTCAACTGACCAAGCAACAGGGAAGCCAATGACTATGTATTTTCTTATTTTTAGTGCAGGGTTCAACTCTATCAAGTGTGGTGAGCCTAGGCTGCGGATCTTCTTTGCGGCTTCTGCTGAGGCTGGGTGGATAATGAAGTCACCCTGTACGTTAGGCTTTATTTTGCAGCCATGCTCGGTGAGTTGGTCTTCCAACTCTCTGATGAGGTCATATGCCTCTTTCATGGAAGGAGCCTCAACTTTGAACTTGGAAATGGGCTCTCTATCAGACTTCGGGGCTGGGGGGGGAACTGGGGCAGCAGCACTCTCATGGCTACTGTTAGAGGCTGTCCTTGCCCTCTTCTTTCCCACAACCGTCCACCCCTCTTGAGGGGGGTCGAGTTCCATTCCCCCCTCTGGGGGGGAAGCAAGAGAAGCGGCTGAGGCCATGACTAGCAACTAGTCATGGATATCACAGATTTCACTATTTATATGTTATTTGCACTGTTTGTCAATTTGATTAATGCAGTATAGGGGCCTTATGGCTTGATCACTTCACTTAATTGCAACACTACAACACTTAATCACTTATACAGTCTTCTATCTTTCTTCCCAACTCTCGTGGGAGAGGGAAGTGAAAACAGAGATTTGCTCAGGACACAATAATGTGTGTTCAATTAAACAAGAAAAAACACAAGCACAAGAAAACAACAAAATAAAGCAATCTTTCTGTTTCTCTCTTTGGCTCTCGTGAGAGAGGAAGAAAAGAAAACAGATATACTTAGGTTATATATCCTTGTGAAGACTTCCCCCTCAGGTCAGGGATGGAGTGGAGGAGGTGAAGTTCACTTTGTTGGTAGGAAGAGGCTTCAACTACCTATCACAATAGATATAAAAACAAATTAGAAACCTGAACACTTTCTATTTTCCTTTTCTTCCCGACTCTTATAAAAGAGAGAGAAGGGCAGGAAAAATTATTTGGGGTATATCACACACACAGTCACTTGTTTTCACTAAAACAAAAATCGGGAACACAAAACAAAACAAAACAAAAGCAGTCTTTGCTTCTTTTTCTGGCTCTCGTGAGAGAGGAGGAAAAGAGGACAGAGATACTTATGCAGGTCCTATCACTACTGGAGCTGGAACCAGACTGTTGTTGGGAGTTAGTATGCTGTGGTCTCGGGGTCCCCTGTGCCAGGTAAGCTGCTGGGTGGTGTAGGCTTCTGCTATTGGCTGCTGGGTGGAGTCGGCTTCTGCTATTGGCTGCTGGCAGAGTGAGAGAGATGGCAAGTCTAATTCCCTCGCCTCTCATCATAACCGAGATTGCGTATTTCTGGCACCAGTTTTGTGGCATGTCTTTGAACTTTTTCAAGCTTAGCTATGTGCTTTTTCAAGTGCGGTGTGTGTGTGTGTGTGATTACCTAATTGTGTTTACGGGAAAGAGCCCAAAGCTCGTATCTTCCCGTCTCCTGATCGGTTCCATTTTTAGACTTAGTGATACTTATCATACCTGTCCTTAAAACTATGGATTGAGGTAGCATTAACTACCTCCTCGCTTAGCGAATTCCAATTATCAACTACTCTTACACTGAAAAAGTATTTCCTTACATCCTGCAAACAAGTTTTCTTCCGAAGCTTCAAACTATGACCTCTAGTTCTAGAGCCAGCCATATCGAAATATCGATCCCTATCCACTCTATCATAACCATGAAGGAATTTAAAGACTGTCACCATATCCCCCCTTACTCTTCTAGCTTCGAGTGATGGCAAGTCTAATTCCCTCAGCCTCTCATCATAACCGAGATTGCGTATTTCTGGCACCAGTTTCGTGGCATGTCTTTGAACTTTTTCAAGCTTAGCTATGTGCTTTTTCAAGTGCGGATTCCAAAAGGGGGCTGCATATTCGAGTTTTGGCCTCACATAGGTTACATAAATATTTCTGAACATTTCCTTGTCCATGTGCCTGAAGGCTACCCTTACATTTGATAAGAATGCATATGCTGCCCTTACTACGCCATTTATATGTATTTCTGGAGACAAATCTGCCAGTATGTTTACTCCTAGATCTCTCTCATTTTCTGTCTCCTGAAGTTGTACTCCAGCCACCGAGTAGTCAAGCTTGGGCCTTCTTGCACTTGTACCCATTCTCATTACCTTACATTTTGAGGTATTGAATTTCATTAGCCACTTTTCTGACCACTCATGCAGATTATTTAGATCCTCCTGAAGTTCTCTACCATTGTTCTCGTTTTTTACTTTCTTCACAATCTTTGCATCATCTGCAAACATATTCATGAATGAATTTACAGACTCTGGTAGGTCATTTACATATACAAGGAACAAAAGTGGCCCTAAAACTGAACCCTGTGGAACTCCACTACTAACTCTTCTCCATTCAGACACTGAGTGTCTTACTCTAACCCTCTGTTCCCTTCCTTCTAAGTAAGTTTTTATCCATTCCAAAACATTTCCACCTATTCTAGCCATTGATTGCAGCTTCCTAATAAGTCTCCCATGTGGAACAGTGTCAAACGCTTTCTGGAAGTCTAGGAATATGCAATCTGCCCAGCCCTCTCTTTCCTGTAAGATTTGGCTTACCTCATCATAAAATTCTAATAAGTTTGTTACTGTTGATCTTCCTTCTCTGAAGCCATGTTGCCTCACTGACAAAAAGTTGAAGGATTCCAAGTGAAGAGAGATATGTTTCCTTAGTAGTTTCTCCATAACTTTGCAAACTATGCTGGTCAAGGAAACTGGTCTATAGTTCAGAGCCGTATCCCTCCTTCCCTTTTTGAAGATAGGTATCACATTTGCTTGTTTCCAGCATCTTGGAATCTCCCCCGACTCCAATGACTCCTTAAATATGATACTTAGTGCCACTGATATTGTGTTTGCGCATTTTTTAAGCACATGAGGGGATATGTCATCAGGACCTGTAGCTTTATGAACATCTAAATCCATCAGCGCTTTGCATACCTCTGTGGCTGTAAGGTTGATGTTCTCTAATACCGGCCCTTGAGCTTCTATCACTGCAATCTGAGGGGGTGGGGTATTTTCTACTGTAAATACTGACTGAAACTCCTTGTTCAATTCTTTGCAGATCTCTTCGTCCGTCTCAGTGATGCTTCCATCCGCTCTCTTTAGCCTTAAAACCTGTTCTTTTACCTTCAGTTTTCCTCTGATAAAGCTGTGGAAAAGCTTGGGATTTTCTTTCGCCTTCCTGGTGATGTCCCTCTCATAATCTTTCTCTGCCTCTCTCCTTTTACTTAGGTAGTCATTTCTTGCTCTTTTGTAGGTTTGCCAGGCATTTATGTTTTTTCTCCTCCTATACCTTTTCCAGCATTTGTCTCTCCACTCCTTAGCTCTTTTACACCCATTATCGAACCATTTCTCTCTGGCATGAATTACACCTACTTTGGTGACAGGTATGCAGCAATCTACAATCTTCCCATATTTCTCACAAAAGATGTCATACATTTCTTGTACAGATTTGTTGTAAAATAAGGTTCTCCAGTCAATAACTGCAAAAAGCTCATTCATTTTGATGTAATCTCCTTTCTGATAGTTCCTCCTCATGTCCTCAGTGCCTCTACTCTCAGGAAGAATGTCTTCAATGATATACTCCATCAACAACACACAGTGGTCACTCTTTCCAATTGGTGGTTCATACTCAATATTTTCAATATCCAACACATTATCTGTGAACACCAGATCAAGTAGTGATGGCTCATCCCCACCCCTGGCTCTTGTTGGTTCCATTACATGTTGGTGTAGGAAATTCCCTTGTACGCAATCTAGGAATCTTGCCCCAAAGGAGTCCTCACCACTGTGTGGGTCAAGATTTATCCAATCTATCTCTTTATGATTAAAGTCTCCCATAATCAAAATCCTACATTTTTTCTCCCGCGCCATGTTAACAACTGAGTTTATGACTTCAATCGTACCTATATGACTTTCCTCATAAATTTCAAGCCTATTTTGGTTCCTTGGTGGGTTGTATACAACAGTTATTATAATGCTCTCTGACCCAGTATTTATGCGAGCAACAAGAAATTCCCTGAACTCACTTTCTATAGCCAAGTTTATCTCTTCAACTTGAATCCTCTCACTTATGAGCAGTGCTATCCCTCCACCAGTCCTCTCAGATCTTTCGACCCTTAGTATTCTGAAGCCCTTAGGAAAAACTGTGACACTGTTTATGTCCTCACTCAACTTAGTCTCTGTAATTGCTACTATATCTGCCCTACTGTTGTGAATCCTATCTTTTAATTCTACTGCCTTACCAGCTAATCCATCAGCATTTGTGTATAACAATCTTACTGAGGCCCCATCCCCTGATCTTCTGTCATTATCTTCTTTATCTCCCCTTTGTCTGGAAGTATTCCGTAACGAAAATTTTTCTTCTCTTCTTCATTTCTTTCATCATTTAACCTTCTTGCCTCTTGCAACAAGTTTTTGATCTTTCCCATCTCTTCCTGTGTTCTGTATCGTCTAATGAACACTTCTTTGCATTCTTGAAGGTCTTTTAGACTTTTTTTTCTCAACAATATTTCCCTACATGTCTCCCCTCTCTCAAAGGTTACTTTTGTTGGTCTCGGCTTTCCTTCCCTCGAATATTTACCTAGTTGGTGTATGTTTACAATATCCTCAGGACCACATACTACTCCAAGCTTTCTTATCAGGTCTACAACCCTAGCTTTATTTTCTTCAAGTCTCCCCTGCCATGTTGGCTCCTGGGATTCACTTATGCCTGAGATTACCACTGTCTTCTCCTTATCAAGTGCCTGTCTGATGAGTGGGTTTGCCCTTTCCATCACAACGTCTTTCATTTTTTCGATTACTGTCTCTTTATAGTCAACTGTTTGTATGTTTTCCAGTGCCACCACCTTTACAGCCTCTTTTACTGCCACATTCCCCTTTAGTGCATCAGCAAAGGACGTTTTCATGGCATCATTTTCCATATTCAGCTCCTGGAACTCTTTTCTGAACTGTTCAATGTTTTCTTTAATCTGAACATTCCAAGCAGCAATCTCGTCTCTCTCAGAAGATAGCAGTGAACTAACCGACATGGCGTGTTCTACCTGAGTAAACACAACAAAACAATAGCGTAATGCAAAGCGCACGAATTAATCAGCACAAAAGTTATACATAACATTCCTCCCTCCAAGAAAAATCATACAAAACTTATCAAAAATGGATCAGAAAAATATCAACATACAACAATCATTATACAGAAATATCAATATATTATGGCAACAAAAGACATTACAAATTTAATTTTTCTGGTGGCTTAATAATTCTCTTTGATCTCCGTAATACTGGAGATGGTGATACAATCTATTTATCATTCACACCACACCTTTCAGTTTTTGAGACTGTGTCTTCAGACTCAATACAATTACTATCAGGTTGAACTGAAACATCACACTTTTGTGAAGATACTTCAACATAATTAGTGGAACTAGAGGAATAGGAATAATTACTTACATTCGAAGAAACTAAGGGCATTGGAGACTCTCTAGGTGTCTTAATACAAGTACCAGTAAATCTAGGCATAAGCTGATCATGATGCCTCTTCCGGGATATATTATCAAAATCATGAACTTGCACCAAATAATTTCTTACACCAAGCACTTCAATAATTTTACCTTCAATCGAAGTCTCTCCCTTCCCGAAATTTTTAGCAATTCATACAAGGGGGTCAGCTTGGAAGAAAAATTCTTAATGAATTTACAATAATATGTCAACATTCCAATAAAAGATTGCAACTCTGCAACAGAAGTAGGGGGTGGAGAATCTAGAATAGCTTTGACCTTCTTAGGGGAAGATTTGATTCCTTCACCTGAGATACAAAATCCAAGATATTCTAAAGAAGAAACCTTAACAGCACATTTTTTTTTGTTTGTTAATCTGAACATTATGCTCTTGCAAAATTTTTAAAACTTTAAGAAACCTAAGATCATGCTGCTCTTCAGATTCACCACTTACAATAATGTCATCTAAATAAGCATCAACTCCCTCTACATCTTTCAACAGGTTAGCAATAAATCTCTGAAATATAGCTGGTGAAGAATAAAGACCAAAAGGTAATCTTTTGTACTTAAACAAACCTTTATGTGTATTTACTACTAAATCTTTTGGCTTTCTTCACTCACAGAAATCTGTAAATATGCATTATTTAAATCAATAGTAGAAAAAAATTTTCCCTTGCCAATAGATGCTAACAACTAATCTGTTTTAGGCAATGGATATTGGTCACATGATATACATTTATTCAATTCTTTAAAATCTCCACAGATACGTACAGACTCCTTACCCGATTTCAACACATTAACAATGGGGGCAGCCCACTCACTAGGGTTAACAGGCTCAATTATATCATCTACAATCAGTTTATTTAAAACATCTTCAACTAAAGGTTTATAGTGAAATGGAACTGATCTGTGTTTTCTGAATTTTGGAACTACATCACTCTCAACATGAATGTGAGCTGTAATATCTGAAATGGGTTTATTAGGATTAACTTCATAATCATTCAACAATTCTACCACAGAACCATTGACTATATTAATTTTAGAAGAATCTTTAATACCAGACAAGTAAATACCAATTTTGGCATCAAATCTTTACCACATAAGTTAGAATTATGATTCCCTACCAACATAAAATGTCTGTTTCACTTGCAGAGAATTATAGTAAACATCCACTCCAACTTTACCCAAAACATTTATTTTGAGATCATCATAAGCATTTAACATTTTATTACAATCTACAATGGACAATCCCAAATTATGAACCCAATCTTTAGTGAAGGTACTCACAGCAGCACCTGTATCCAACTCAAAAGGTACAAACTTACCATTAACCAAAATATTAACTTCATCTTTACCAATAGCATTGACATTTTTTACTGACAACAGTCTTTCTTCATCAGTATCACGGGAAAATGCTACCTTGTCTACTGCTTTAACTTTAACCTTATGTTTTTTTCTCAGAAGCCTTATTAAAACTTCCTTTTACTGGCTTTGTCTTCACATTACCTTTTGAAGCCTTCCAACAAACTTGCTTTAAATGCCCTTTCTTACCACATAAATTACATGTTAAATTCTTAAAGCGACATTTTGCACTATCATGAGGGTAACCACAGTGTTTACAAGAAACTGACTTACTCATGGAACCATTGGTTGGGGTTTTAACCTTTTGAATAACACCAGACTTTTCAGAAACATAAGCTTGTTCAAAATTCAAAACTCTGTCAACTATTTGAATAGAAGACATAACCTTCAAATTTAAATTTTCAGCAACCAGATTTGAAAAATAAACCTCATTTTCAAGAGCCATAAACAACTGATCCCACACACGAGAATCAAAGTTGTTACCAAAATCACAGTCTTTGGCTAGACACTTCAGGTCTGCATACAAATCTTTTAATGTCTCACCTCCTTTTTTCCTCCTTTGTTGAAAAGCCAATAAACTTCTATGATAACTACGCTTTACATCATAATGTGCCCTAAGTAATTTGCATAAATCCTCATACGACTTAGTATGTGGTAAATCTGGGGCACAAATGTTTCCTAAAATAGCATAAACTTCAGTACCAATAGAAACCAGAAGTAAATTTTTTTTTCTATTTGCCTCAGTTATTTCCAAAGTTAAACAATTTGCTTCCAACAAACTTAACCACAATTCAAAAGAAATCTTTGAAGGATTAAAATGATCAATGTTCACTCTGCGGTTAGCCCTATTTTCATTTTCTTGAGGCATGATTATAGGCTAAGTCACTGGGTGAACTGGTAATAATCTCAAATACACAACATGCAATCATGGCACAGACAGAAAAGGCTAAATATTATAGCACTGACAACATAAGCTAAACATCATAGTACTAGGCTAGGCCTATATGCAATTTGTTTTACGCCACACCTCAAAGCACTGGGGTTAAGCACCATAAGTTTACGGTAGGCTATGATTAATCAAAGCTACCGTACACAAAACACTGGAAACAAGGTTACCGGTAAACACAATTGGCCTACCATAAGCTATCATCAATCTAGGGTACACCTTGGAAAATAATCACTATAGCTTTCCAATCTTGAAAAATCGTCAGCATTAGGCTTAAACACAGTTATAATACGGCATCTATGAAGGCTCCAATGCTAACTGCAAAACTTGATCAAAACAGCCTATGGAGGGCGGCCACGGGAACGAAAATCTCGGAAGTCAGAAGCTTACCCAATTTACCGGCTACCTCAAAGCTGCAAAAAATTCACTTAAATACTGCAAACCAGAAGTTCCTTTTGCTACTGCATTGGTCCTTTGTACCTCGTCGCCATTTGTTCCATACTCTGAGAAAGATGGGTGAGGAGAATGCCATTAAAAATCGTAAGAAAAGTGGAGGTTTTATTACTCAAACTTAGATTACCTAATTGTGATTACCTAATTGTGTTTACGGGAAAGAGCCCAAAGCTCGTATCTTCCCGTCTCCTGATCGGTTCCATTTTTAGACTTAGTGATACTTATCATACCTGTCCTTAAAACTATGGATTGAGGTAGCATTAACTACCTCCTCGCTTAGCGAATTCCAATTATCAACTACTCTTACACTGAAAAAGTATTTCCTTACATCCTGCAAACAAGTTTTCTTCCGAAGCTTCAAACTATGACCTCTAGTTCTAGAGCCAGCCATATCGAAATATCGATCCCTATCCACTCTATCATAACCATGAAGGAATTTAAAGACTGTCACCATATCCCCCCTCAATCTTCTAGCTTCGAGTGATGGCAAGTCTAATTCCCTCAGCCTCTCATCATAACCGAGATTGCGTATTTCTGGCACCAGTTTCGTGGCATGTCTTTGAACTTTTTCAAGCTTAGCTATGTGCTTTTTCAAGTGCGGATTCCAAAAGGGGGCTGCATATTCGAGTTTTGGCCTCACATAGGTTACATAAATATTTCTGAACATTTCCTTGTCCATGTGCCTGAAGGCTACCCTTACATTTGATAAGAATGCATATGCTGCCCTTACTACGCCATTTATATGTATTTCTGGAGACAAATCTGCCAATATGTTTACTCCTAGATCTCTCTCATTTTCTGTCTCCTGAAGTTGTACTCCAGCCACCGAGTAGTCAAGCTTGGGCCTTCTTGCACTTGTACCCATTCTCATTACCTTACATTTTGAGGTATTGAATTTCATTAGCCACTTTTCTGACCACTCATGCAGATTATTTAGATCCTCCTGAAGTTCTCTACCATTGTTCTCGTTTTTTACTTTCTTCACAATCTTTGCATCATCTGCAAACATATTCATGAATGAATTTACACACTCTGGTAGGTCATTTACATATACAAGGAACAAAAGTGGCCCTAAAACTGAACCCTGTGGAACTCCACTACTAACTCTTCTCCATTCAGACACTGAGTGTCTTACTCTAACCCTCTGTTCCCTTCCTTCTATGTAAGTTTTTATCCATTCCAAGACATTTCCACCTATGTCCGACATGGCGTGTTCTACCTGAGTAAACACAACAAAACAATAGCGTAATGCAAAGCGCACGAATTAATCAGCACAAAAGTTATACATAACAGTAAGTATCTTGTATTTTGTTTATTATTTGCTGCATACATTATTATTTGCATTAATTGTTTATATGTCTTAAGATTAGTATATATTTGCAAATATATAATCTTGGGGGAGACAAAGAGTTGCTGTTTCCTGTATGATAAGTTTTACCTAACGTATGTTTTAAGGCCTTCCACACTTTCCAGTAGTTAGTCACGTTTCACCTATTGCATAATAAGTTTGTATTTCGTTAATGCTCTTATGACTCATCCACACCCGCGACATCCTGACTTGATGAATGTCATATCTAAACTGTACAACAATGACATTGCATGCAGAACCTATGGAAATGGAAAATAGTTGAATTGGAATATAGCAAGTGGTATCAGACAAAGATGCACGAAACTGACTACATTGTTTAGATGAGTTACTTATAAGATAATACAGACAGTAGAAAATCTAGAGATAGGATTTGAATATAATACTATAAGAAGTAGCTCACTTTTTTCCTGTCAATGATGGATTGTTATTTGCCAAGTCCACTGAGGAATCAAAGAAGATTATTGACACCCTAAAAAAAGTTAGTGAAGAATGTGGGCTGAACATAAACAATAAATAAAAGTTATATAATAATATTTGATATGAAAAACCAACTGGCTAATGACAGTGAATCAAAAGTCACCAACCAAAATAAATACTTAGGAATATTAATCAGTTAAAATAGAAGCCTTTCTACTTTACACAGAGAAAGAGCTATATAAAAAGCCAAACAGCTGGCAATCTTGACCCACTCCGTTATTAAACAAAGTTGCAATAAAATTTAATAAGTAAGCTTTTCTGGGAAAATTTTGTATTGCCAGACATCTAGTATGGAGCATTTATTATTAATATTACAAAATCAGAAACAGTTACCTTACAGAAAGTTGAAAATTCTGTTTATAGACAAATATTGAGAGCTCCAAAGCAGGTACAAGAGACAACATTCAGAGGAAAAATGTGCTACTCAACAATGTCTACAAGAATTGCTCTGGGTCAGACAGCATATCTAAAAAACAATGCAAGAGGAAAGAATCCCATTAATAAAAATTTTTGTTTTTTAGATTCTTTACCCATGGATGGGTGGAATGGGTCATGGAGGACCCATAGGGTGCTCACCAGCCGTCACAGGCCCCAACCCCCCACTGTGGTGCCCAGCCACCACAGTAAACTCCCCAGTTAGCAGCTTAAACTCTCTTGCCTGGAAGAGGCGCGATCCGTCGACCTAGCAAATGCGAGGCCAGCGCGTTACCACTGTACTAGCCGGGAGGCTATTAATAAAGAGAATAGGACAGCTGATGATTACAGAAAAGAAGGACAAATAGATAAATGGAGTAGAATACTTTTCAAAGGAGACAAAGGTAGATGTACAGAGCGTAATAAAACATGACAGAAAAAAACAAAGGTAAAGCTTGGGATACAAAAAATTTAGATTGGAGATTCAAGAGAAAGGGAGTTGGGATATATACCTGGAATTCAAGGAGGATCTGAAAGAAGAAGTAATATACAATAACAGGCCTTATTCTGTAATACGTTTTTTATGATTGACACCCTGACAGACCAAGAACTGAAAAAATCTGCCATCATCGAACCTTGGCACGAAGAAAACATGAAGTAAAATGAAGCATTGATGGGAGTGTTGTGACTTGTAAGATGTGGAGGGATAGTAAGAGATGTGTAACGAATATCCAAGAATATGCGGTGTTGATGTTGGCATAGAAAAAGAACCGTAACTGAAGGAAGACATAATATAGAACTGTCCTGAAAATTCCCATTTAAGTCTAAAAGCCCTTTCAGCTGTACCAATGTAGAACAAATAATCTTCCCTTGAATATTAGAAAAAAAATTAATTGAGGAAATGTAGCTGCAATCTGCATGCATATAGCACCACAAGATAACTGACTTACTACTATGTAGAAATAAAAATATAGTAGAAACAAGAGAAATTATCTATAATTCTGGAAAATAAGGGAGAGAAATATTTTATAGAATAACACCAGCAGCTAAAGACTATAATAAAGAGAATATGAATTAAACACTTAAAAAGTGCCAATGTAAATGCAGAACTGAATAGTAGCTTGAAGTCGACTCCTCCTCCAGACTGACTGGATTTCCTCCTCTACTCCTTTCCCACATTGGAAAGTTGATAACGATAGAAAGACGTTCCCAATTCCGTTGTATTTCTCTCTCTCTCTTGAATGAGTAAATTCAGAATAGTGGGGATCTTTTATAAATCTTAGCTGAGGCTTTTTACCCACTTTTTGCTTTTTTCTCTTTTGGGAGGGTTAGAAAAGAAACGCAGGTTAAACGATTTTTGTTTTCGTCTCCTTTCAGATGCATTTTTGTGCTATAAAACCCTGTTAATTCTCTCCTTTTGCTAGTATATGTTTTGTGAACAGTGCTAAGTGTTTTTAGTTTTTATTATCTAGGCGCTCAGTGATAAATTTCCGTTTCTGGGTTTTTTATTTCAGTGTTAACCTAAGTAATAAATTCCTTTCAGATTCTTTTCTGTGCTAACCAGCTTAAGTGATAAGTGATAAATACCTTTTCAGGCTTTTATTTTTTTTATTTTTTCGGTTTTATTTTTTATGTTTTCAACCCCGTTTGTGCATCCTTAATGTTATAGTGTGATCCATAACCGCTTCATAACGGTAAGGCCTATATTATTATATAAATCAATTTGATAAAGTGCTAAGTGCATGTAACGAAATATAGTGCTTAGTGAGGGTCTGTGGATCCACGTGTCTAGGTTCTAGTCATGCCCTCCTCCAACTCTCATGCTATCCCCTGAAGGGGGGACGGAGCTTAACCACAACCCTCAGGAGAGGTGGACGATTGTGGGAAAGAAGAGGCAAAGGATGGCCTTTGGCAGCAGCCAAAAGAGCGCTGCCGCTCCAGTTCCTCCCCCAGCCTTGAAGTCCACTGCCATTAGAGAGCCCATCTCTTATTTCAAAGTTCAGGCCCCCTCCACTACAGAGACCTACACTCTCCTATGAGAGCTGGAACACCATCTCACTGATTTTGCCTGCACCGTCAAACCCAATTTGCAGGGTGAATTTATCATCCATCCATCCTCCACCGAAACTGCAAAGAAGATCCATGACCTCAACTCTCCTCACCTGGCCGAGATGACCCCGGCTCAAAAAGTAAGGGAAGTTCATCCTTGTTAACTTCCCCATTGCTTGGTCAATGGATCTATTGGCCAAGCAGGCATACTTCACCTCTGCTTCGGGCTGCTCCTCCAAGATTGAAGGGCAAACCATCCCTTCAAAGCAAGTCTTAGTCCACATCTGCGGTCCACCTCCCACCCAAGTGAACCTTTGTATATGGGGTAAATTCCATCTCAGGAAATATAACCCTGAACCCCTGAGATGTTTCCGCTGTCAACGGTTTGGCCATCACCAGAACACCTGCCATTTCCCAGTGAGATGTGCTATCTGCAGTGGGGGGCATGCCACCGACCCTTGCCTCACTAAATACAAGGCCAATGAAGATACAGTGGCCAAGTGCCCTAACTGCTTGGAGCGCCACCAAGCATGGAATAATCACTGTCCTGAGAGGATGAAGAGGATTCTTTAGAGATTCCTTTCCACTGCTCCTGCCGCCAACTGCACCATCTATACCCTCACTCCTGCTCCTCCTCCCACCTTCAATTCCTGGCACAGACCCCCTCCTGCCCCACTCAGAATCAACCTCCCTACCCAACGCCCATCACACAACACTAACCTGGCTCCTGACATGCAGTCCACACCTCCAACCGCTCCTACTCCCACACCAACTCCAACCACCTCCTCACACAACAGTCATACTCCCACTAACACCCCACACAACACCCACACTAAATCACCACCCCACACAACACTCAGACACATAACACCACCTCTTACAACACTCATACTACAGTTACCACCACTCACAGACCTCCTAATCACACCAAGTCCCGGAACCCTAGACTTAACACCCGCACTCCCATTTATTCTCAATAGCTTCTCCAAACATCTTCCTCTGCCTTCTTATCCCAATCCATTCCCAGCCTCAATCCCTCTCCATGGCAGAAGACATCACCAGCCTCATTACTCAGAGTATTCAAGCAGCCGTTTGGCTTTTCACTGACAATGGCTCTCCCAAAGACGCCTTCAATCAAGTTGCTGAAATTACTCATAGCATAGTTGCCCAAGCCCTCGTCTCCAGGAACTACTGCCAGCCTCAACAGGCCGACACTTCTTCCCCCTCCACCTTTTAAATCTTCATGATGCCTAATCTTGGGATCCTTCACTGGAATACCCCAGGGTTTGAGACAAAAAATCCTACACTTGGAAGGCATTGCCATGGCCGAGAATATCGATGTCATCATGGTTCAAGAAACCCTGTGTAAGGATCAAAACATTCCTAAAGTCTCTGGGTACCAGGATTCTACCAGCATTGGACTCTGGGGAAGAATAGAGGCAGCACCACCTTTATCAGGAAACACTTACTAGCCAAAGAAATCACCCAACCTCTCTTTTGTGGTGAAGGTGTCCATGTTCTCATCATCAACATTAATCTACAGGGCAGCTGTATAGATCTTTACACCATCTATAGACAGCACAATGGTGACTTATACCTGTCTGCCATCTTCGGTTTAGCCAGCTATCACGACTTGGTAATAGGAGGTGACTTTAATGTGCACCATCCAAGATTCAGGTATGAACACCCCTGTGCAACAGGCAGACACATCATGAGTCTGCTAGATGACCAAGAAGACATCACCTTGCTTAATAATCATGAACCAACTCACGATAGAGGTGGAATACTGGATCTCACCTTCGTCTCCAACTCCCTAAAACAAAACGCCTCTTGGAGAGTTCACCCCCTGGTCACGAGTGACCACTATGGGATCCACCTCAAGCTACCAATTCCTGAAGTCTTCCAAATTCCTGCTCCTCCTCCTCGATGGAATTTCAAGATGGCCAACTGGGGCCACTTCCATGAGCATCTCAGCAATTGGTAGTCAGCTTATACATCACCTGGAGGGTGAGTTAGTTAAGGCCTTGTAAGCCGCAACAGACTCCTCTATCCCCCTCTGCAAGCTACATCACGCTAATCATCATGACAGGTGGTACTACTGTCATAGAGTCAAAGAACTAAATCACCTGTTCAACATTCTCCAAAATATACACAGGAACTGTTGCACTGGAGACTCCTACCGTACTCTCCAGATAGTCAAAGAACATGTCCATGAAGAGACACGAGAAATTAAGAGGAAAAATGCCTTGCGTGGTGTTTCACCCGAGATGCTCACAGCTCTGTGGGCCAAATATGGAGGAATATCAACTCTTTTGCTAAAGGAAGACCTCCTAGAATCATCTCCCACAGGGACCTCAGCAGGGTAGCTGAAGAACTCTCCACCAAATTTGCGGAGAGAGCTAACTCCGACCAGCTCTCCATTGCAACCAGAACAACTCTTCATGGTCTCACCTCTGCAAGATGGGATGAAGTAGAAGAGGCCATCAACACCTTCACTCTGACTGAGCTGCAGAAAGTGAGCAAGAGCTCCAAGAACACAGCCCCAGGTGCGAACAGAATCACATACTCGATGATTCAGAATGTGGGGCCCCAAAGAAAGCTTGCTCTACTCTCTCTGATTAATAAGGCATATACTCAGAGAGTAAGACCAGCTTCATAGAACAGGGCAGATATTCAGCCCATTCCTAAGCCAAAAGATCTGGATAACCCATCCCCTATCTCCCTCTAAAGCTGCCTGAGCAAGACGGCAGAAAAGATGGTGCTTAACAGACTCTGTTTGAAGTGTCCACCTTTCTACAAAAATATGTTCACCTGCCAGCCAGGCCTAGGCACCTCAGAATGCATAGCTTCCATGCTATCATTCATCAATGATCGTCATGGATACATCGTTTTTCTTGATCTAAAGATGGCCTTCAAACTTGGCAATGTACCGGCAATACTTTCTGCTCTGGTCGCTATGCAGATTGAAGGAAACTTTCCCTCCTGGATCAACCTGAGTCTACAAAACCATAGCGCTTGAGTCAAAGTTCAATGGCATTATTCCACCCATAAAGTCCATGAAAGCGGGACCCCCCAAGGTGGAATTCTCAGCCCCTTCCTCTTCAACTGTCTCATGGAGAAAATCATGGACATTGCACAACCACCTAGAGCTAAGATCTTCAATTATGCTGATGGCTTTGGCCTCATCACAAGAGGTGACAATAGTTTAATCAAGACCCAGCGCTGCCTCACCAAGATTTACAAAGCCTCCATCCCCCTCGGACTAAAAATAAACGCCCTCAAAACCAAGGCGCTCCCCATCCACCATTGGAGACCAGACACTAAACTGGTCATAGGCAATGAGCCTGTGGACTGGCATACCAAGCACCTCTACCTGGGTGTATACATCAATAGCCGACTAACCTTCAGACCCGAGATACAACACTTGTGTGACAAATGTAAACTGCGCCAAACAGCCCTTCGACAGATATCGGGCATTTTTGATGGAGCATCCTTCAGTCTCCTTAGAACCTTCTATATCCAAGCCATATGAAGCTCGTAGACTATGCATGTCCTACCCTCTTGCTACTGAAAGACCAACAATGGGACAAGATAGAGGTAATACAAAATAATGCCATGCAGACCATGCTAGGAGCTCCAATGTGGACCAAGAGAGAAATCCTCTAGCTGGAATCCAACCTCATGCCACTTAAACTTAGATCCCTTCAAAGATTAACCCTTTCAGTGGCCAAAGCCACCATGGCTTAATGTCCCTGCCTTGCCGGCTCCGACTTCCGGCTAGCCCTCGATCACCAACTGGACCTCCCTGCAAGAACCTAGGCAGCCATAGCTAAGATCCAGGACACTCCACTCCCTGACTACCAATGCCCTCCTCCATGGGACGATCAGCCGCTCGACATAAAAATCGAGCTGCCAGACAACCCCAAAACTCAATTGACCCATTTGTCCTTAAAAAGACATACAAGGACAAAATTCAGAGCTGGAGCAGGCCAAACTCCCAAATCATCTACAGTGATGGCTCAGTCAATCAAGAAAGTGGAGCCTCAGTGGCCGCATTCACCACCGAAGACCGTATCCAATCCTGGAGACTGTTGAACTCCTGCTCCTCACTCCAAACTCAGCTGGTTGCCATAGCCAATGCTCTCAGCTTCTTCTCCCAGCAAGGAACTGACCATGCCCTTATTCTCTCTGACTCCAAAGGCACCCTACATGCTATCAAAAAGCCACTCCTTTAAGATAATGTGAGAATTATTACCAGCATTCTTCAACTTTAACGCAGGGCAGTCAGCATTGGAAAAGCTGTCACTCTTCCTTGGATTCCCAGCCATGTTGGCATAAAGGGAAATGAAGAAGCCTACCAAACTGCCAAACAAGCCTATCTCTGAGCAGAGATTCAAATATCCCTGCCTCCTGGGACTCTGCATCAAAACCTCCTTAACCTATTACTAGCCAGACACAAATTGTGTACTGACACCGGTTCTCCCTCCACCTGGTGGGACAGAGCCGCCACCAATCTCCAGTGCAGCACCCTGCCTAAAGGGGGTTTACATGGTCAAACAGTTCATCGAACGCAGTTCGACAGACAAGTGTTTGAAGTGATGTTCGAACGTGTGAACGGGGTATTTGGTTGTCGAACACGTTTGTTGAACATGTTCGACAACCAAATGCCCCATTCACACGTTTGAACATCACTTCACATACTTGTCTGTCAAACCACGTTCGACGAACCGTTTGACTGTGTAGGCCCCCCTTAAGAGCCACCACAGAAGCACAGCAGCCAACTTGCACCGTGTGAGACTTGGTTATAAGTGCACCTGGCAAATAGGTTAACCTCCTTAATCTATTACTAGCCAGACACAAATTGTGTACTGACACTGGTTCTCCCTCCACCTGGTGGGACAAAGCCGCCACCAATTTCCAATGCAGCACCCTGCCTAAAGGGGGTTTACACGGTCAAACGGTTTGTCGAATGCAGTTCGGCAGACAAGTGTTTGAAGTGATGTTCGAACGTGTGAACGGGGTATTTGGTTGTCGAACACGTTTGTCGAACGTGTTCGACAACCAAATGCCCCATTCACATGTTCGAACATCACTTCAAACACTTGTCTGTCAAACCACATTCGACGAACTGTTTGACTGTGTAGACCCCCCTTAAGAGCCACCACAGAAGCACAGCAGCCAACTTGCACCGTGTGAGACTTGGTTATAAGTGCACCTGGCAAATAGGTTAACCTCCTTAACCTATTACTAGCCAGACACAAATTGTGTACTGACACTGGTTCTCCCTCCACCTGGTGGGACAAAGCCGCCACCAAGCTCCAGTGCAGCACTCTGCCTAAAAGGGGTTTACAGGTCAAACAGTTCGTCGAACGCAGTTCGACAGACAAGTGTTTGAAGTGATGTTTGAACGTGTGAATGGTTTGACTGTGTAGACCCCCCTTAAGAGCCACCACAGAAGCACAGCAGCCAACTTGCACCATCTGAGACTTGGTTATAAGTGCACCTGGCAAATAGGTTAACCTAAAGGGGGTTTACACGGTCAAACGGTTAATCGAACGCGGTTTGACAG
The DNA here is from genome assembly GCA_037179515.1 of Halocaridina rubra. Taxonomy (NCBI): domain Eukaryota; kingdom Metazoa; phylum Arthropoda; class Malacostraca; order Decapoda; family Atyidae; genus Halocaridina; species Halocaridina rubra. The sequence continues at coordinate 72,073 of JAXCGZ010017140.1, read as the reverse complement.
ACAAGTGTTTGAAGTGATGTTCGAACGTGTGAACGGGGTATTTGGTTGTCGAACACGTTTGTTAATCGTGTTCGACAACCAAATGCCCCATTCACACGTTCGAACATCACTTCAAACACTTGTCTGTCAAACCGCGTTCAACAAACCGTTTGACTGTGTAGACCCCCCTTAAGAGCCACCACAGAAGCACAGCAGCCAACTTGCACCGTCTGAGACTTGGTTATAAGTGCACCTGGCAAATGGAAGATATCGTTAGGGAGTGCACCTTCTGTCAGATATCCTTGCCGCATCCACTGCTCCACTACATCCTCAAATGTGAAGACTTTTCTGAAATTCGATGGAATACTAGTGCCCCAGCAACATCTAGCATGGATCCCAATGCCATTCACGTTGCTAGCTCCAAAATCAGAATAGCAACAATGAACTTCATGGACAGACTACTGAACATCATCATTGAGTACCCTTCTAGATAACCAGGCAGCAACTCATGCCCTTTGTCAAGACATGAGCTCATGATGTTGAAAACCTATTCCTCAGCCTCTCCAGTATGAGCCTTCTTTTTATTAATTTTTCTCTTGCGTATTTTGTTCATCCATTAATTTTTAATTTTTATATATTCATAAATTTGTTTTTGTCTAGTTTCTCTTACCCTTCCTCCCTGGTGGTCCTCTAGGGGTTAAAGGCAAGCACGTTGTGCCATCACCTCTCCCTTCTTCACCCCTAACCTATCTCGACTTTTCTCCTCCTCACTACAAAGCACCTCAAAAATTGATGGAGACTATTAATTCTGAGCAGCAGACCTCTGTTCCCTATTGTCTTTACAGATGTATTTCACATCCAGACTATCCCACCTGTGAGCCCACCAAGGCCCGGCCACCCTCAAAAATCCATTGACATAGATATTTTTAAGCTTTAAGCACATCTTGATTCAATATCGGAAGAAATTCACCCAAAAAAATGGAAAATAATAAGAATTTTAAAATATTTTTGTCTATATACTTTGATGTAAAGTGAAAGTCCTTTAGAATCATCTTAAGACATATAAATAAATTCCAAATCGATGTTCTAACATTTGCTTAAGTCATTTTTCCCTATGCTACAAATGAGCACCATCATCATCATCATCATCATCATCATCATCATCAGAAAGGAGCTTATCAAAGTCTATCTCTTGGATTTCCATCTCTTCCTCATCATCACACTCATAATCTCCATCCTCCTCAACCACAGTCTCTGAGTTATTGTTTCTATAAAGCTTTTGCTTTCCTGACTCCTCTCTCTGTGCCAGTATCTCGATGAGAAAATGAGGGAGAATAGGTCCAACTCACCAGATGGGCTTTAACACCCCCTCATCCACCATCTTCTTCCAGCCTATACCCTGATCATAGGACTTAGGCCTCTCCAAATTGGCTGGTCTGCTCTTTTGTAGCAAGCAACTCTGTAGTAAGATTGCTGTACATGAGGGATGAGGCAGACCTTTGGAGGAGGCAGGCATTCAAGGTCTACTTTGGTGTGCAAGCTCAGGATTTCACCAGCATCCACCATTTTTTGCAGTATCTTGGCACGCATTTCATCAATAGATTTTATTTGAGAATAGCCATACATGAGACAGGTGGATGCCTCCATCTCCTGCTGCAGCTCATCAGGCACCAACCAAGATGTGCCAAGTTTGGTAAAAGCATTCTGTAGTTTTTTCAGCAGATTCACCTTGCCCTTACCTTTGAATGCACTTAAAAAAAAAAGTTAAAGTTTGCGGTTTTAGCCCTCCTATCAGAGGCATCGCCCCTGCTCTGGCGGGCATCAGCCGGTGCAAGCCCCAACCCCCAACTGTGGTGTTCAGCCACAGCAGTTACTTTCCCAGTAAACAGCTTAAACTCTCAGTCCTGAACGGGAACCGATCTGTCGACCTCCCTAATGCAAGGCCAACGCGTTACCACTGTACTAGCCTGAAGGCTAGTACATTTATCAGCTTATATGGAGAGGTTGATCTTCTTGGCATGATAGAGGAGGATCATCAGAATGTCCATGTCAAAAGTCCTCACCACACTGGACTTGCACCCCCACTTGACAGCCTGGTGAAGATATAAGATGACACAGCTATCCGTCTCCCCCTGGTCTGAGTTTAGTTCATGGATCTCAGAGGAATGGACCTGGAACAAGTAGAGAAGAGCATATATAAATTATCATATTACCAACATAATGCATTAAATTAGTAATGAACATAGGTAACTATTGTGGCACCATTTCCATCTAACTTACTTTGTCATTTATTGAAGTGAGGCGATAGGCTTTCCCCTCAATGCATAGAACTGCTTTCTTGCTCTTCTTGAGGCATGTTGCAGCCTGATCACTAGTCCAAACCTTGAGAAGTAAGTTGCAAAGCTGATTCTTGTTCTTCTTATTACCAAGAAAGGCCCTAAAGTTACATGGCTCGCGGGTATGAGAACCATCGTTTATTTTTTTATCTGAAATGCCATGCATGAGCCTCCCATGGGCTTTGATAGAGTCTGGTTTGTAGCAGGCTGTAGAAGAGATAAATGCTGCTTTGACTCATTTGATCCAAGAGCTGTAGGTGGAACTTTCCAAATGTTGGTGGCAATTTGTTCATCATGTGGAAGAGTGCATTTCCATCCAGAATAATGAGTGCATCCTTGGGGTTGGTCACCTCCTTATCCTCATCCTTGCAAAGAAACCGTCGGAGGAACCTAGTGTATGAGGAACACGTGAGATGGGATTGCGCATGAGTTCCTCAAGGTCAGTAGGTGCATCAAGCATCTGTGACTTAACAAGCAGCAGGAAGGCGAGGTTGTTCTGCACCTGGTACATGAAGAGCTGCAAAAGAATGAGATGAAGTACGTTAGTGAAATGTTAATATAAAATCATGACTGTGTGGAACTTCCCAGGGATGATGATGTGGTTATTGAACTCCTCCTCGTATTTCCATACTATAGGGCATGCCTTCATTACCACCCCCAAGTCAAAGGCGATGATGGTGTATGGCTGCCCAACCTCCTGTGTTGCTGCCTCTGACCTCTTGAGCAGCTCATAAGCCACTGCATTTTCTGTAATAGGCTGGTTGATAGGGGTGCAATAGTCAATTGTAGATTTTCTTGGAGGCACTTTCCCTGTGACTGAAATGAAGTCACCAAATCCAGCCACCTGTTGCTTACCCTCACTGCTTAAAACTCTGTATAGAAGATAGATGTAGTACTCCAACAGTGTAGCATTTTATAGCATTTGGTTTTCAGCAGGTGGGGTAAACCTAACATTCAGGGGGAGATTTGGGACCAATTTTTCTGAATGCTAGTTCCGGCAATGTCTCTGGAGGGGTAATCTTGAGGCTTCTCATTTTGGATGACCTTTCATAGAAAGGAAGGGTCCTTACACTGGTGCTCTCATGCACTATTCACGATGTGTGAGCCATGGACGTTGGTTGCAATGTTGTTAAGGTTATCCCACTCGTTATGGAACACAGCACTGCCCTCAACAGTGATGAGTTGAGGGGTTAGGTAGGTGGACGTCTTGTTGAGATCCTTGGTTAGTGCTGTCTCTAGCTCCAGACTAAAGTTGTAGGTTTCTGAGTGACCGATCAGGCAAGGATGGGTGTGAGCTGCAAAGAGAGTGATTTATATTATAAATAATTTAAATATACAATATTTTCATTATCTAAACAAATTCGGTTTTGCAATGACCATATTACTCAGTACATTATTTTTATCATTCTCATGTAGTTAAGTATAGTTCTAGAATACTAGTAGACTAAGAAAATATCTACAATATCCACTCCGATGCATATTGGATTTAGGAGTGGGAGTAATGCCTACACCTGCACAAAGCTAATCTAGAAGAAAAAAATAATGTTAGCTGATTACCCACCTGTTTGCTTTGATATAGTTGCCAAAGAGTGGCACAGAGGAGGATATGTTTTTGGGAGTTTCCACTGGCCATAGGCTGCAGCTCAACATACATCCTGTGTGACTGAGTAGACCAGCCTCTGAGTCTTTTCACACTTTTCCCCATCAACCTCAGGTATTCCTGTCAGCACCATGCTCATAAATTTTACAAGATCATCGGGGAGTAGCTCTTCCACCTTCAAACTATTTAATTCATGTGCAGTTTGGAGCCAAGACAGTGCCTTTGATTATTTATATGGTTTTATAATGAGCGATTGGAGTATAAGGGCTGCACCTTGGAGCTGGTTTGTTGTACCAAGCTTGTAGGCACATGATTTTGCTTCAGCTACTGTAATGCTTAAACTTTAGATGAGGTATAGCTCCACACAACCACGAAGTAGTACCTTGCAGATGGCAATTGATTGTGAGAAGTCTTTGCCTCCTTGCAAGTGGTTTATCTATTTCTCATTGCGGTAGTCTGGATTGGGAAAATCACATTTATCAAGCTTTTTAATATACAAGTTACGGAGGAAAATCAGTTGTACGACCTCATATCATTCAATCACATGCCTGAGAACATAATTCTTCATGCCCTCATAGGTTCTGTGATTGTTATGTATGTGTTGGGGTTTAGGATGCTAGAGTGTTGTTAAGATTCTGTTTTACTAAGGGGACTCAAAGTACCGAGCTCGGTTAAGAGCTCACAAACAGACAGGACAGATATTTGTACTTGAACACCCCCATCTCTATTACCATTAGTCGGTTAAATGAAACTCAGAATTCAACTTTCTTTTAATTTTGGAAATGCAATGACATTAAAAGAATTGAATTAAATTTCTCAAATTAAATTTTATGAAATGCTGCCTCAAATCCCGGAGGTGGTGAGCACGATTTCGTTTCCCGGCACCACGGACGTATGCCAAGACTTTGGCCTCAACTCGATGATTACCTCTGTCACACAGGCAGAGTAGAATACAGGACACTGCAATTTCAGAAACAGAAATGACACACTGTTTATAATGGGAAACTGAAAGCATGAGCATGCATATAATGAGTTTCCAATGTCATTCTACTGGATGAATATATATTGGTTATTCACAGCTAACCAGAAATATTTATGCTACCATAATAGCATACAAAACCATTAATTCTTTACTGGTTTTAAAGGAAAACAATATATTCACAATAAATGAAAATTAAGCAAGACAAATACAGTACTGTATGTATTCCTTAAATTGTGGGCAACCACAAAAGTTGCAATGCTTATTACTGATTAACAATTAATATGGTAAAACACTCTATTTAGGATAAAGGAAGAATCTACGAGATAAATACAGTATTCATTCACTTTTAGTTATCATGAACTTTGCAATGAAAAAAGGGTGCAAAACCACCTTTTGAGGTATTTGCAACTTATAACTCAAAACACTTTATCCCCAACATATGAAGAATTAGCAAGATAAATACGGTATGCATTCATTAAATTGTGGTTAACAAGAAATATTTGCAAAGCCAACTGGGAAAAATTACCTTTTAAATATTTGCAATTTGTATAGCAAATAGCTTTATTGACGAGTTTTTGACGTAAAACACTTTATTTACGATGATAGAAAGGGGTGAAATGAAATTAGAATTTATTAGGAAAAGAGATAGATTTTTACGGGCTCATAACCAGGATGAGATTTTCGTTTATCACATTCAGTGAAAAGAAACTTCTCAGCAATATATATCAGCTGTAATTTACAGGTTAAGGAAATAACTTTGGCATGTGAGATTCCAGTTTGGTAATCTACAAAATTTCGTGTGTATGGAAATGAAGTCTGAGAATAAAAATCCATAAGATTTAGCCAGTAACGAATGTAACTAATTCTCGAAAATAAACCAATTTGCTTGACCCACGAGCTTTACCATACACTATCCCTCACCTTGTTGTGCTAGATGAATTCCTGTGAAGATGCCACGTAATTAAGATTTGAAATAAACTTAGACTGCCCAGGCGAGATGTTGCCTCTGGGCAGTCTCGGCGCCAAAACAGAGCGTCTCATTGTCCCTCCTGGTGAGTTCATCTGTAGGATACATTTCTAGAGCAGTAATTGGCTCTGATATAATTTTAAGGACTATTTTAGTGGTGGTCCCTGGCAGGCAATTATAGCAGAGATGCAAGGGAGAGACAGTATTTTTAGGTGCAACAAGTGGAAGCAAATAAAATAAAACGAGAATAATAATGAAAAGTTAGGTTACTGGTAAAATATCTCATAATTTTCTTGGCTCGTAGCAGACAGAAAATAGGAGCAGCCTTTATATCGGGGCTATACTTCTACACGTACAAGAAGAGTAAATAAGGTATATTTAAAATTAGCTATAAGCTAAAATACAAATTGCAAATAATCATAATCTGCAAAAGTCAAGAAGTAGGAATTATTTTTTTAGTTAGAAAATAACAGTTATGTTACTAATTTATTTAATAAAGGCATCTAACAGCCTCTGGTGACTTTGAGCGAAACACTCTGTCACAAAGGCCCTTTCTAGAGAATATTGATTTAGCAAAATTCTACTACAGAAGGCGAAAAAAGAACAGAGGAAGTTACGGTGACTTCAGTGTTATTATGAGGGATGAGATATCCTTCTCATGGAAAAGAACAAATGAACAATAAGAATGGGATCCACCACTGGAACATATCATACTATTAGTAAAAGTAAACAAGTCTTGTAAACAAAACATTAAATGACATGCAAAACATAAAAGAAATGTGATCAAATTCAAATTTCAAGAAAATTAAATCACAATTAGATATCAGTGAATATCAATATTTAAGTTTATGAATGCTTCACATGCAAGAAGGCAATAATATAATGTACAAAAAAAAAATACAGTATACGCAAATGTAAAATTTGAACCACGTCGTCATTAACATTGGCGACTGGATTTAAAAGTTTCAGCTATTCAACATTAAACTAAACGTTTCCGCCATGTTCTGGCTTTCAAAGTCCCACAAAGGGAAATATAAAACTACGATCAAAAAATTATTCTTCATCTTTTTCGTCTTCCATTAGGAATAACGTTTGTACGCTAAAATAAACAAGTACAGTACAGTATTAAAGACATAAAAGATAAACATAAAAAATAAACAACACATTAGAGAAATAATCTTTATCGACTAGTCAAGTTTAGGCTAACAGCACCAGCTTCCTCATTTGAGGGTAACGACCGTCGACTTAGTAGATCAGCAAGGTCATTGTCCTTGCCATGAACATGTTGGGCAGTGAATTTGAAAAGATTCAGGTAAAGTGCCCACCTTTTCAGGCGAGGATTTAGCTTGTCTGCAGTCTGTTAATATAGGAGAGGTCGGTGGTCGGTTCTCAGTGTAAAATGTTGGCCATACAGATGGACTTCAAATTTCTTTATGGCCCAATATGCAGCTAGAGCTTCCTTCTCCACGGTGGAGTAATTTTGCTCTGCAGGGCGAAGCCTGCGTCTTGCATATCGCACTGGAGCTACTTCTGCTGAGTTGTCTGATCGGGCTTGCAAGAGCACGGCACCCAGGCCTTTGTCTGAGGCGTCGGTCTGCAAGATAAATGGAAAATCAGGGTTTACCAGTTGTAATACTGGCTCACCCGCCAATGCTTCTAGGAGCTTGAAAAATGCTCTCTCCGCTTCATCGGTCCATTGGACTGGGGAGGATTTACTTTGCTTCGAGGAGGTCAGTTTCTGCAAAGGGGCAGCGATAGTATTAAAGTATGGTATGAACCGTTGGTAGTAGCCGACACTACCCAGGAATGATCTCAGTTGAGTGACAGTAGCAGGTTTCTCCATATCCTTAATAGCTTGTACCCTGTCATGTAAAGGGGACATAACTCCTTCTCCAACCACGTGGCCGAGATACTGCAATTGTGTGAAACCAATCTCACATTTGGAAGGCTTTAAATGAAGTCCATGCTGGTTCAGACGAGTGAGAACTCTGCGGAGAGTCTCGAGGTGCGATGACCAATCCTGAGAATGCACCAGGATGTCGTCTATAAAGCATGAAACATTGTTGAGGTCCTGTAGTACTATCCTCATGAGTCTGCTGAAGCAGCCAGGGGCATTTACCATACCAAAAGGCATGACCCTGAACTGGTATAGACCATATCTTGTGGAAAAAGCTGTAAGAGGCTTGGTAGTCTCGCTCAACGGGACTTGCCAAAATCCACTGGCCAGATCCAACTTGGACAGGTAACGAGCTTGGGAAAGCAACGAGAAAATATGCTCAGCGTCAGCAATGGGCTCTCCATCAAAGATGGTACGGGAGTTAAGCTTACGACAGTCAAGGCAGAACCTGTGACTGCCATCTCGCTTACGCACTGCCAGTAACGGCGAACACCAAGGCAAAATGCTCTTTTCAACTATTCCGAGGCGGACCCAAGTGTCAAGATCTTCCTTCAGCCGTAAGGACAGCTGGTGGGGAAGACCATAGGAATGCCGAAATGGCTCTGGGTCAGTCAATCTGACATGATGCTCAAGGGTAGTGGTAATGCCTGGGAGGTCGTTGAAGACGTTCTCATAGTCCTCTAATAGCTTGTTCAGCTGTTCCCGTTGACTCGGTTGCAGTCTGGAGTTAATAATGCAATTACTCACACTTTCTTTTCGGTGTGTGGGAATGGCAGGATCCTTACCATCATCAAAAGCTAAGCTTATGTCTTCAAGTGCAAGGGCGGTGGCTGCGGCCAGAGGGGCTTCTTCAGAAAAACTCCACTCCCGTAAGTCTGTCTCCACTGCAAGGGTGGAGTATTCCAATATAGGAAGTAAGGGGTGGCTATAATGGAGCACCTGTGTTGCTGCAGCCTCGGAGGTTCTGTTGATGCTGGAGGCATCTATAGGGGTTGCTGGGAGCGCCAGCGCAGGATCCCTGTGGGCCTCCGGGTCCTCACAATAAAGCTTCAGCTGGTTAATATGGTATTTCCGGTTATTGCCATCAACATTTAGCACATAATTGTCAGGGGTCACCCGGTGTACCACAGTGTACGGTCCTTTCCAGCGTAGCATTAGCTTGCGGGTATCTGTTGGAAGAAGTAACAGAGCTCGATCTCCGGGTGTCAGGGCACGACGCCGCGCACGCTTGCCAAAGAGGAGCTTGGCAGTCTGCTGGTGACCCTTAATGGCTAATTGTGCAGTTTTCCAAGCCTTTTTGAGGTGAGACGAAAACTTCAAAATATACTCATGAACGTCCCTATCGTCATCTTCGATGGTAGGTGAATCCCAACATTCTGCCAAGAATTCTACTGGGCCTCTGACCTTATGACCAATCAGCTCGAAAGGCGAGTATCCAGTAGTGTCGTGGGGCGTGTCTCTGAAGGAGAAAAGTGCAGCAGGGACGTATTTGTCCTACTGCCTAGGTATATCTATCACTAGCTTGCGAAAACATCACTTCAATGTCCCGTTATAGCGTTCGCATGCTCCATTCGATTGGGCATGATAGACACTCGTACGAATATGCTTCATTTCTAAAAGGTTACAGAAAGCCTCAAAGTGCCTACTTGTAAACTGACTTCCGTTGTCAGAAGTGACCTGCTCAGGAAAGCCAACCCTGGAGCACATTTCAAATAGGGCTTGAGCGACTGCTTCAGTTGTGATAGAAGGCAGTGGCACTGCATATGGGTACCTTGTTGCCAAGTCAACATATACCAGGAGGAAGTGTTTCCCCCTGGACGAAGCTGGATTAATAGGACCTAATATGTCAATAGCAACCTTGGAAAATGGCTCCCTTGAGAGCTTAGTTATCCCAATGGGAGCTTTCGGTGCCAGTGCTGTTGAGGTGGATTGACAGACAGGGCAGGAGCCTACATATCTGTCTACCTCGGTGTACAAGTTTGGCCATGCAAAAGCCTTCTGAAGGACGTGCCGAGTTTTTGCTTTGCCTCTGTGTCCACTCAGAGGTAAATGGTGTGCCACATACATAGCCTGGCAGCGCAACGAAGCGGGCACCACCAGCTGTTTAAAGGTGTGGCCATCTTTAGTCACATGCCTACGAAGTACTCCATCTTCAAGGGCATAAGTGATCTGGCCTCCTCCTCTCACCATGAAGGTCCTTCCCTCCATGGCCTGCTGCATCCAGCGTTTGAGGCTGGGGCACTCTTGCTGCAATTTGGCAAAGTCTGGACAGGACTTCAATGGCTCTAGAGGTGCATCATCTGGTAAAGGAGGGGTAAACTCTCCGTGTTCCACATTACGTGTACTGACTGCAGCAGACTCAACGGAGTCAGTCGGAAAATCATCTATATTCTTGGCATCGAGGCCAGGAGTTGCTGCTGAAATGGCTTCATGTGACTTCCCCCGAGGGAAGTTATAACGAGAAATGTCCTTATGGTAGAGGTCGGCCTGGAAAGTAGAAACTAGGTTCAGTGCACGACCCATCAAGACAGGGTACATAAGCCCAATCATTGCCACAGCTGGGGCATTTCCCTTGTAGTATTTGCAATCCAGGTTAATGACACAGCAGCGTCGTATTTGGGGTGTTCCTTCAGCAACCCGCACATGAACGACTTTGCTGGTAAAATCTTCATCCCTGACGAATCTCTCATCAACAAGTATGCCATTGGCCCCTGTGTCAAGGGCTATCTCAGCTTCCACACCATTTATGGTTTCTAGGCATTTTGGGATCATTTCCAGATCATCATGTTCGATGAATTCTACATTGGCAAGTTTGTGTGGTGGTTCCTCGGCATTATCCTCATTGGCCCTTTCTGGCCCTGTTTCCACAACATGGGCTGAGTGAGTGGCCAGACGGCTACGTGGGCCGCCGCTGTGTGAGGGAGCCTGGTGGCTCTTAGAGTTTGGCTGGAAACCCTGGGAAGGTGGAGCAGAGTAATGGCCTTTGCCTCTTAACTGCTGAGGCTTAGGTCTTACCGGGTCATCCTTCTTGAGTGTGGGTGCATGGCCGTAATAAGGCTTAGGAGTGTGAGGAGGAGGAGCTGGACGATTGAGGTTCTGCGAGGGGCTCTTGTGCTTCCCGTTCCTGTAATCTCTATTTCCGGATAAAGGACTACTGTCTGGGATTCCCGCTCGAAGCCGAGCAAGCGCAAGCTCATGTTTACGTTGTGCTTGTGCCTCCTCACGTTGTGCTTGTGCCTTCTCACGTTGTGCTTGTGCCTCCTCACGTTGTGCTTGTGCCTCCTCACGTTGTGCTTGTGCCTCATCACTTGCTCTCTTCTCCAGCTTATCTCGGCGTTCAACCATCCTCTCATGAGCCCATTCGAAGAGCTTCTGTCTTGGGGAAAACCGTATCTCTCACCCCTAGCAATCAGTATGTCTAGGTAACGCTCCTCATCAAATGTTTTGATGGTTTCCATGTTTGTTTCCTGTGCCTGCCTGGTTGCCATGGTGGTTTCCTAAACAGTCAATAACGAAGTGCCAAAACAACCACACAAAAAAACAAATCTCTACAATACAGTAGTAGAAAAGAAAATGATAGAACCACACAACACCAAGGAGAGGAAAAAAAATTCAACACCACAGTTTAAACTTAAACGTAAAAGTGATCTCAAAATCTCACCATAAAAGTGACTCAAAATACAAACAAGTGCAACAGCAGCAAAATGTTGCAAAACAGTGCATGAAACACTGGTAATACAGAATGGCAGTCGTGCCTGCTTAACAGCAATATGTGGCAGTACCTGCGGTAATCGTGCAAATGAAAGGAATGAGCAACACAATCAAGTGCAACAGCATCAAAATGTTGCAAAACAGTGTATGAAACACTGGTAATACAGAATGGCAGTCGTGCCTGCTTAACAGCAATACGTGGCAGTACCTGCAGTTATGGTGCAAATGAAAGGAATGAGTAACAACGAATTTTACCGACTAGCACCCAGTGCCTGAGAGTACAAACAAGTACAGTATAGCGGTCGTGCCTGCGTATGAGCGCGTATATGGCAGTACCCACAAATAAAATGTCGTAAGTAATACGAACAAGTACAGTATCACGGTCGTGCCTGTGTATGAGCGCGTATATGGCAGTACCCACAAATAAAATGTCGTAAGTAATACGAACAAGTACAGTATTGCGGTCGTGCCTGCGTATGAGCGCGTATATGGCAGTACCCACAAATAAAATGTCGTAAGTAAAATTCTGGAGTGTTACCAAAAGGGCACAGATCCTATGCAAAATACACCAACGATAAGCTAACAGCTTACTAGGCAGCCAGATTACACATTTCTACTAGTAATGAGAAAATTTATTTTCAAGTGACAACTCAGACACATGAAAGGCTTTGCCTAGGCTCGGTAAATGACACCAAAGTTTTTCTTCCAATCTATGAGCAGTCAATGCTTGAGTATAAAACACAATTATAAGCAAAATACTTAATATGCTTTCTCCCAATTCCTAAATCCCAAGGAAATATAAACAATTCCTAACAAGTATCACCCTTTAACGGATATATAAAACACGAATGCTTTAAAACTCAATCTTATCACGCAAATAAATGAAATTTTAAATAAAACGTCTTCTCGTCATGCAAAATTTCTAAAGTCTGTTACCACATAATCTCATGTAGATTTCCTGAAATATTGTTTACCACATGGGAAACAAGAAAATATTAGTTACCATAATTAATATTGAAAACAAAGAAAATTTCTTATCCGCAACGTCTCTAGCGCGAAAATTTTCGTGTGCAGCCTAAGATTCATTCATTTCAATAATCGAGCCAATGGTAATCGGGTTTCATGTGCAATGTTAAAAAGCAAAATAAAAATAAATTTATAAAATCAGTCTGTCTGTTCGGGTCCCTGTTCGGGCGCCAATCTTGTTGGGGTTTAGGATACTAGAGTGTTGTTAAGATTCTGTTTTACTAAGGGGACTCAAAGTACCGAGCTCGGTTAAGAGCTCACAAACAGACAGGACAGATATTTGTACTTGAACACCCCCATCTCTATTACCATTAGTCGGTTAAATGAAACTCAGAATTCAACTTTCTTTTACTTTTGGAAATGCAATGACATTAAAAGAATTGAATTAAATTTCTCAAATTAAATTTTATGAAATGCTGCCTCGAATCCCGGAGGTGGTGAGCACGATTTCGTTTCCCGGCACCACGGACGTATGCCAAGACTTTGGCCTCAAATCGATGATTACCTCTGTCACACAGGCAGAGTAGAATACAGGACACTGCAATTTCAGAAACAGAAATGACACACTGTTTATAATGGGAAACTGAAAGCATGAGCACACATATAATGAGTTTCCAATGTCATTCTACTGGATGAATATATATTGGTTATTCACAGCTAACCAGAAATATTTATGCTACCATAATAGCATACAAAACCATTAATTCTTTACTGGTTTTAAAGGAAAACAATATATTCACAATAAATGAAAATTAAGCAAGACAAATACAGTACTGTATGTATTCCTTAAATTGTGGGCAACCACAAAAGTTGCAATGCTTATTACTGATTAACAATTAATATGGTAAAACACTCTATTTAGGATAAAGGAAGAATCTACGAGATAAATACAGTATTCATTCACTTTTAGTTATCATGAACTTTGCAATGAAAAAAAGGGTGCAAAACCACCTTTTGAGGTATTTGCAACTTATAACTCAAAACACTTTATCCCCAACATATGAAGAATTAGCAAGATAAATACGGTATGCATTCATTAAATTGTGGTTAACAAGAAATATTTGCAAAGCCAACTGGGAAAAATTACCTTTTAAATATTTGCAATTTGTATAGCAAATAGCTTTATTGACGAGTTTTTGACGTAAAACACTTTATTTACGATGATAGAAAGGGGTGAAATGAAATTAGAATTTATTAGGAAAAGAGATAGATTTTTACGGGCTCATAACCAGGATGAGATTTTCTTTTATCACATTCAGTGAAAAGAAACTTCTCAGCAATATATATCAGCTGTAATTTACAGGTTAAGGAATTAACTTTGGCATGTGAGATTCCAGTTTGGTAATCTACAAAATTTCGTGTGTATGGGAATGAAGTCTGAGAATAAAAATCCATAAGATTTAGCCAGTAACGAATGTAACTAATTCTCGAAAATAAACCAATTTGCTTGACCCACGAGCTTTACCATACACTATCCCTCACCTTGTTGTGCTAGATGAATTCCTGTGAAGATGCCACGTAATTAAGATTTGAAATAAACTTAGACTGCCCAGGCGAGATGTTGCCTCTGGGCAGTCTCGGAGCCAAAACAAAGCGTCTCATTGTCCCTCCTGGTGAGTTCATCTGTAGGATACATTTCTAGAGCAGTAATTGGCTATGATATCATTTTAAGGACTATTTTAGTGGTGGTCCCTGGCAGGCAATTATAGCAGAGATGCAAGGGAGAGACAGTATTTTTAGGTGCAACAAGTGGAAGCAAATAAAATAAAACGAGAATAATAATGAAAAGTTAGGTTACTGGTAAAATATCTCATAATTTTCTTGGCTCGTAGCAGACAGAAAATAGGAGCAGCCTTTATATCGGGGCTATACTTCTACACGTACAAGAAGAGTAAATAAGGTATATTTAAAATTAGCTATAAGCTAAAATACAAATTGCAAATAATCATAATCTGCAAAAGTCAAGAAGTGGGAATTATTTTTTTAGTTAGAAAATAACAGTTATGTTACTAATTTATATAATAAAGGCATCTAACAGCCTCTGGTGACTTTGAGCGAAACACTCTGTCACAGTATGTAAGCAGTTATGTATTTTGTCAAAGATATTCTCCATTTAAAATTACCGCTTTCTATAAGCAAATAAATAATATTCTTAAGTACAAAGAGTATGACTTGAAAGAAACCTGTATAGGATGTAATTCTCTTATATTTGATTCTATATAAAGTACTTATTATTTTGATCCCTCTAAGTAGATTCTCATTTGTTCTTGTAATTTGATTAGTTGTAAGTTTATGTAACATATTATTAACTTCTTCTACATAATAAACCCTGTTGAGGAAGGAGTGTTTTATATACCTCTTATTAATCCTAAGTCATCTGTGACGAAAATGGGATATGTGATATATTAACACATTCATATAATAAAGAGGCCTACACTCGGCAACATAAAAGATATCTACAAGATTATTATCATTCTTGCAGGTAAGAAACACATTATTGGAGACGAGGATGGGATATATGATATATTAACACATTCACATAATAAAGAGGCCTACACTCGGCAACATAAAAGATATCTACAAGTTTATTATCATTCTTGCAGGTAAGAAACACATTATTGGACGACGAGATGAACGAACTCTGAAGAAAGAGTTGTGAGGGGAACGATAATAATAACCGATAACCAGTTCCTGTCAGATATCTTCCTCTCAAGAGGACATCGTACCTCAGGCAACCAGGAAGATTCTTACGTCAGCCAGCAAAAAACCCTCAGCAGCAGACGGAAAGAAAACATTCATCAATATAATTTTATGAATGTGTATAAGCTAAGTAATTTTTAGTTACATGCATGTATTTTATGTAGTAAAGGTTATACAGTACCTGGATTAAGATAAGGATAATTATCTAATAAGATAAAGATAATTAAAGGAAAGTAATTGGGCTAAGCCTATAATAAATAAAGGCACAAGAATGACTTCTCAAATACCAGCACCACATCATTTTTCTATTGAATGTGACCCTAGAACAGTGGCACATAGGTGGAGGAAATATACTGATTCATTTGAAATCTATACGGATTGCTTGGCCACGAAAACTGACAAGCAGAGGGTCAGCATCCTACTGCACATAGCAGGCCCAGAGGTTCAGGATATATTTAAAACATTAACCCATGAGGATAATACATATAATAAAGCCGTAACAGCATTAGGGAACTATTTTAACCCCAGTGAAAATATCAGGTACGAACGTAGCGTATTAATGGCACTTGAGCCTCGAGAAAATGAGAGTATAGGTATGTTTATCACAAGATTAAAGAAGCAAAGTCAATTTTGCAAATATGATACCCATAACTCTGAGGAAGACTTAATAGTCGATTTAGTCGTTTGTAAATGCAAATCCAGTGAGCTTAGAGAAAAGTTATTACAAGCTAAAGACTTGAATCTCCAAAAGTTGTTGGAAATTGCAAGAGCTTATGAACAGTCTCGAGTTCAAAATAAAAGGATTGAGGAAAATTATTAAAAACCTCAGTCTGGAAGTGTAAATAAAGTAATGCAGTACAAACAACTGAATAAAGCAGGCTCAAGTAACCATAAATCACAAAAAAAAGGAAACTTTGAAAAAAGGTATAAGAACAATATTTCCAGTTACTGGCAAGAGAATAAAGCACAGACACCTAATAGTAACAAATATAAAGAATGTTACAGGTGTGGTTATAATAATCATCATCCGAATGATAGATATAAGTGTCCCGGTTATAACAATGTGTGCCAGTTTTGTGGATATTATGGACATTTTTCCAGGAAATGTCTTAAGAAACAAACAAAACAAGCTGAAAAGAAAAACATACATTGTACAAAAGAAAGAGAACAAGAAAACTCTGCTTTCCAACTAAATTCCACTCACACAAATAAGAGAATAATGTGTGAAGTACAAGTAAATGGAAAAAATATAGAAATGCAGTTAGATACAGCTGCAGATATAACTGTGATTTCAGAAGAAGTTACCAAGAGTATACCTTATCTGAAAATAGAGGAGGACACAAGTTCCTTAATCACATATTACAATAATCGAAAGATTGAAACAATAGGAAAGGCTGAAGTTATTGTAAAATATGAGAAACAAATTGTGGAATTACCAGTTGTAATAGTAACAGGAAACAGAAAGGGATTGTTCGGTTTAAACTGGATAAAAGGCCTAAAGCTAAACTTTCCAGAATTGATAAAGAAAGCAAATTTAAAAATAAATAGCATAAGTGAGCAAGATCTGATGAAAGAGTATGAAACAATTTTTAAGCCAGGTTTGGGTACTATAAACAATGTGACTGCAAACTTAGAATTAAAGGAAGATGCAATGCCAAAATTTTTGCCACACAGACAAATACCTTTCGCACTGAAAACTCAAGTCGAAAAAGAAATAGTGAGACTAGAGGAAGAAGTAAATTGGCAAAAGGTAAAATATAGTCAGTGGGCTACACCTTTAGTACCCGTAGCAAAGCCTGATGGAGGAGTAAGACTATGTGGTGATTATAAAGTCACAGTGAACCCACAATTAAAAGTTGCTCAACATCCTTTACCTAACCCTAGTATTATGTTTGCTACTATGGGAGGTTGTAAGGTATTCTCGAAAATAGACTTGAAATATGCTTTTCAGCAGTTAACAATGGACACAAAGTCACAAGAAATATGTACACTAAATACTCATTTAGGGTTATATCAACCGAAAAGACTACCCTATGGAGTAGCAAGCAGTCCAGCCTTATGGCAAGAGACTATGGACAAGCTATTCTCAGGATTAGATGGTGTTTTCTGCTTTGTAGATGACATAGTTGTTGGGGGAGAAAATGAACAACAGCATAATCAGAGATTAAAGAAAGTACTAGATAAAATTAAGGAAAATTATATGAAGATAAACAAGAATAAATGTCTATTCAATGTATCATCAGTAAATTATTTAGGTTTTGTGATAGATGAAAATGGCATTCACAAAACAAAAGATAAGATAAAAGCAGTATGGGAAGCTAAAGTACCAACATATGTTAAAGACTTGCAATCATTTCTTGGATTAGTAACATTCTATGTAAAATTGATTAAAGATTTAGCAACAATAGCTCATCCCTTATGCCAGTATTAAAGAATGAGGTAAAGTGGAAATGGTCACAGGAGTGTCAGAATGCTTTTAAAAAAATTAAAAAGGAGATTTGTTCTGATAAGTTTTTAGTACACTTTAAAGAAAATCTTCCTTTAAAATTAGTATGTGACTCCTCACAAGTTGGAATTTGCTTCAAGATTGTTGAATAAAGCTGAGCAAAATTATTCTCAAATAGAGAAGGAAGGTTTATCGTTGATCTATGGAGTTAAAAAATTTCACATGTATTTGTAAGGAAAGAAAATGTTTGCTTTGGTCACTGACCATAAGCCACTATTAGCTATCTTAGGTCCAAAAGCAGGACTACCGACGCTAGTTGCAGCTAGACTCCAAAGATGGGCAATAATATTAGCTGCTTATAATTACTCATTAGAGTATAGACCCACTAGTAAAATGGGAAATGCAGATGCACTGTCACGATTACCAGTAGAAAAAGCACCAGAAGGGCATGAAAAGTCCATACTATTGATTGAAACTCAGAACTTACCCCTGAGAGCAAAGAACATTGGACAAAGCACAACAAAAGATAAGGTCCTATGTAAATTGAAGGAGTATTTGATGACAGGAAATTATAAGTTCTTAGAAGGAGAAGACTGTCAAGCTTATAAAGCAGTTAAGGAAGAATTAAGTATAGAACAAGACTGTATCTTGAGAGGAGCTAGAGTAGTAATTCCTATGCCACTCAGAATAAAGTTTTGGAAGAAATACATGAAGGTCATCAAGGAAATGTGAAGTCAAAAGCTATAGCCAGAAGTTTCATATGGTGGCCAAATGTAGATAAAGATATAGAGAATTATATAAAGGATTGTCAGGCTTGTGCATTACAGCAAAACAACCCGAAGTCAATAAGTTTACACCCACGGGAATGTGCAAGATATCCATATCAGAGACTGCATACTGATTATGCAGGACCCTTTCTGGGAAATTCTTATTTAGTAGTAGTTGATGCTTATAGCAAATGTCCTGACATCGTTCCAATGCAGACAACAACTTCTCTAAATACAATTAAAGTCCTCATGACATTATTTTCTACTCATGGTATCCCAGAGAGAGTAGTTACATATAATGGTCCTCAATTCTGTTCAGAATAGTTTGAGAGTTTCTTAAAGGTAAATGGCATTAGACATACACTATCTGCACCCTATCACCCAGCAACAAATGGGGAAGCAGAAAGAATGGTACAAACCTTTAAAAATGCAATGAAACGGTGTAATGCTAACACCATGAACATTCATAATTCTTTTAATAAGTTTTTACTCACATATTGGACAACACCTCATACAGCAACAGGTTTTTACCCCTCATTTTTATTGATGGGAAGGAGACTCAGATGTAAGTTAGATCTACTTCTACCTGACTCAAAAGGTAAAAAAGAAAATTAAATATATGAAAGGTTGAAAGGAATTGGAAAGATTAGACAATTCAGTGAAAATGATAGCGTAGTAGTCAGAATGTATAACAATAAGGAGAAATGGTCTAAAGGAAAAGTTAAAAAGAAGTTAGGAAATCTGAACTACGAAGTAGAATTGGATGATGGCAAGGTAGTCAGACGACACTTTGACCAACTACAACCCAGTGGTATAGAACCAGGGAGATCAGAAAGAGTTGAGTCTGTATTACCTGATCGGAGGAACAGAGGAAAGCCTCCAGGAATATTAGACATAAGGAAATATGTAGTAACATAGTTATCTTACTTTAATATGCATCCTATGTGTAATTTTGTATCTCATGTAACTTTTTGTTTAAATAAAAGGGGCCAATTCATTTTAGGGGAAAGGAGACTGTTATGTATGTAAGCAGTTATGTATTTTGTCAAAGATATTCTCCATTTAAAATTACCGCTTTCTATAAGCAAATAAATAATATTCTTAAGTACAAAGAGTATGACTTGTAAGAAACCTGTATAGGATGTAATTCTTTTATATTTGATTCTATGTAAAGTACTTATGGTTTTGATCCCACTAAGTAGATTCTCATTTGTTCTTGTAATTTGATTAGTTGTAAGTTTATGTAACATATTATTAACTTCTTCTACATAATAAACCCTGTTGAGGAAGGAGTGCTTTATATACCTCTTATTAATCCAAAGTCATCTGTGACGAAAATGGGATATGTGATATATTAACACATTCATATAATAAAGAGGCCTACACTCGGCAACATAAAAGATATCTACAGGATTATTATCATTCTTGCAGGTAAGAAACACATTACTGATGTGCTGCTATCTTCTGGGCCTGAAGGTTGTCAATGCTGTCTGGCTTCTCTGACCTCTCCTTCCCACGCACATGATTCTGGTACTTGGTGTTGAATGTGCTTTTGCATGATGGATGGTATCTCGCTTCCATTGCGTACAAGTCATTACCCTGTACTTTGTGGTAAAGAGCCTCCTTATTCATTTCTTGTGCATTGGGCACAATAATTTTATAGGCTGGTTCTTTGCGTTTCCAGCTCTGAAACCTCACAGGACGTTCAGCCTTTCCCCTGACCTTGATCTCTACCTTTTCACAAAAAAAATACACTGATCAGAAAACAGGAAGGAACACTTAGTCCCATCAGACTGGTCTGACTGAGATTTGTGCTGCAGTAGGGAATCGTTTATCTGTGATGATAATTATTCACCGGAACCAGAAGCTTTCGAATTTTTTAAGTGACCTAATTTCATTGTAAAATTTCTTTAACAGTTTTGATGATAACCAGTTGTTTCCAAAAGTCAATCCCTCCAGTGTTAATGGTATCTGGTCACAAATGTTATTCATACGGTAGGGTGAAGTTACTGGTTCACTGAGTCTCAAATCACAAATATCATGAATGTATGAGAGCTTATCATCTGGATCCCCCCTTGCAAGAACTAAAGTCTGTAAAATTACTATGCTGAGAGAGAGATGGATCATGCAAAACACATAATGTCGATGGTAACATCTTTGTAGGGTTCTTGGCATTGTCGCAACTTTTTCTTTTTCCCATGATTAGTCACTGTATGATTTAAATATGGACCTTAATAGTTTAATTGCTAGTCTAAACATCTTCGTACTTCACTTCAACATCCATTAGACCATATTTTCACCAGAAAACACATATCTGAAAGAAAAAAAAAAGTAAAATGTGAATATCTACTGAACTATTGCAGTAACTCACTTCTCTCCCAGCCTTGATAGTGACAAGACGTGCTCTGCTGCTCTCCTAGACCTGCTTGACCTTCGAGATAGCCATCAGGGATTACCGACGTCGCTACCAGCTGCTAAGAAGGGTTGTTTTTATTCATCCCCCAGTGTTTGAATAACTAAACCAAAGCCAACGTGACCTTTTGATAGACTCTGTCTGTCTGGTTAGACACCACCCCTTCTAATAGACCCTATCTATTGGAAGACACCTCCTCTCCTGATAGACCCTATCTATCAGGAGAATAACCCTTTCACCTACTAACCCCGGCCTGTCTGTGGATATACGGTAGCCCTTGTGGTCTAAAAACTCCGACTGAATCAGACAGGTTCATCGCCCCACCTATCGCAGTCTATTGCAAGGTGGAGTAGGAACTGTTAGGGAAAACTAGCTTAGCAAGGGCGCCTCCCATAAGCCCACCTTTTGATAGGAGGGAACCTTCAGTTCCCTTAGGTCCAACCCCCCTCAACTCCCTCCCCTCCCCAGTAGAAGGTTTCGTGACTACTAGAGTGAAAGGTGGAATCCACCTTTCAATCCTCTGGGGCACTTCCTTCTGCTGGTAAAACGTCTGCTCTAGGAGTGGACTAGTTACTAATAGGATAGGTAGGACCTCCTCCTCCCCCTTTGTTCTCCCAATACTTTAAAAACAATTAACTTGATAAAACCATTGAACTTTAACAATCTTAACCGAAATATCAATAATAAAACCATTTAACTCGACGTATTTTGCGGATCATTATCGTTTATCGCATTGAAATCTCCTTAGTGAAAAATATATTTTTCATATATAAATTTTTTGTCTTCAACCTTTAACTGATCTATGTCTGCTGCTGGAAGTTCTCAGGTGGAGAAAACTGAATGCAGAATGGATCGCAAAAGGCAACTAAGCCCTCCAGTTGGAGAGGAAGAAGTCCGCAGCGAAGAATGGACCACAGTACAGAGAAAAAGGAAAAACGACCGGAACTCTCCAAAGACTCCAACCCAAGCCTCAAACCAAATCCAAGGAAACACTCGACCACAACAGGGACTCAACAAATTCAAAATCATGAGCGAAGACCCTTCCACCAACTACCAGGCTGTGAAACTGATACAGCAAACAAAACCAGGAATCAACATGACTGCACGGCCCAACTTACAGGGACAATGGATACTGACCCCGAGAGACCAGGAAGCCTACCAATACCTAAAGACATCTCGCCACGTTTTCATGCAGGAATTAATTCCAGGAGAAAAATCCTGCATGGCAGTCATAACCAACTACCCAATAGTGATGGATATGGCTCCACTTTTAGAGCTTCCGTACATCATGGAAGCTACCAGGCAAACAAGCAAGACTGGGCAGCCAACTCAAACGATAGTAGCCACCTTCAAGGGCCGAGTTCCAGCAAAGGTGGATTTGGGCATCTGGGGGTCCTTCTCCACCAAACCCTTTATCAAGGAACCACTAAGATGCTTCAATTGCCAGAGATTCGGACATCACAAAACCCAATGCACCCTTCCAGAAGTCTGTGCCGTTTGCAGTGGAAGACACAGCACGGAAAAGTGTGTCCAAGCGCACAAGGAGGGCAAAACAACCACAGCGAGATGCCCAAACTGCAAGGGGAACCATCATGCGTGGAACCCCAAATGCCCAATGAGATTAAGCCGCATTCAAACAACAACTCGGCCCAAAACCGTCTCTCAACCTGCCAAGAAGCCTCAACCACCCAAACAACCACTCAGAACCACTATGACAAACCTAGTTCCGAGGCAAGTCGTAGCACCTGTGGTGGAAAACAGGCCCCAACCTCAGAGAACCCCTCGTCCTCCCAGGAGAAGACTGAATCTAGAAAAACCATTGGCAAAACCACCTACCCAGAAAACTCCAAAGCCTCAACAAAACCCCAGGCCTTCTCACCGTGCTACTCAGACAACACCTCCAGCGGAGTCATGCACCATTACAATAAAGGAGGACAAACTTCGAACACTGCTTCAAGGATTCGCCAACCAGCTAGCAGAACTGTTAAACTTCCAGCTGGAACAAAGCTCTTTGAGCCGAGCACTGGACAAAATTATGTACAAGGCAAGAACCCACACCCCCGAACCAGTAGCCAGGACCTCAGTTTATCCTGTCCAGGCCTGCCCAGCACCTCAAGAGCCAGCTGCTCGGAACGAAAATGGGCCAAGAGCACGAACAGAAACCACCCCATCTCCTCAACCTGTACCAAGAAGAACAACCAACGAAAACCTACCCAAGGGTCATGTGGCCACCAGCCAACCCCCCCTGATGCACAGCATCAACCAATTCCCGGTCCTTCCATCTCGCGATCCCCGCCTCGCAAGGAGGGAGCAGGAACGGGAACAAACCACCTCGGAACTCTACAGCAAAGTTTTGACTCCATAAGGATTTTGCAGTGGAATGTTTGTGGGATCAAACCCAAGTATGCCTCCCTGCAATCAGCAGCCAAGGAAGGAGATTTTGACGTCATCCTGCTACAAGAAACGCTGTTCAAAGAACAAAAAGGATTCAACTTCACAGGATACAAAGCGTTCACAATACCATCAGACAACCATACCAACAGAGGACTAATAACTCTAGTCAAAAACTGCATCCCAGCCACCAACATCAACCCTCCAAGCTGCGGGGAAAACGTGGAGATCCAGGCTGTCAGAATACAGCTTCTAAACCAAAACTTAACAATATATAACATATACAAGCATATAAACGGCCTCTTGGAGGGTGGAGAGCTCTTTGCAACTGCTGCTGAGGAGCCATCCTTCATAGGTGGCGATTTCAATGCCCATCATACAATTCTAAACTCAATAAGGCCAAATAATGATGACGGCGAACATATTGCTCATCTTCTGGATGAATTCCCCAACATCAATCTTATAAACAGTGGGGTTCCAACACATGTACGAGGAGGAAGACTAGACCTGTCCTTCATAACCTCCTCCCTCTCTCCCCACACTGACTGGAGCATACATCCTCACCTCATGAGTGATCACTATGCCACTCAGACAGGCATCCAACTGCCTAAACTTCCACCTATTCCACCTCCTCCTCCCAAGTGGAATCAAAACTTGGCAAACTGGACAAAATTTCAGCAATCATTAACACAGTGGCATGCAAATTACACTGCACCTGAAGACATCAACATCCTAGCACAAGATTTCATCTCCGCCTTCCACAAAGCAGCCGATGATGCCATACCAAAACACAAACCACCAAAAAGGGAATATAAAGATGCATGGTACTACTGTCAAGAAGTGAAAGAGGCCAACCAAAGATTAAATAGGGTCAGGAAGCTATATAGGAAAAGACCCACAGATGCTAATAGAGCAGTACTTCGGGAAGTGGTCACAGACACCCACAAGACTGTCTCAAAAATCCGGACTGACAAATGGCTTGAATGGTGTGCCAACCTAAACCAGCACACCAACCTCACAGAGCTATGGCAAATGCTCAGGAGAGTGTCCGGAAAAAAATCAACCAAAATACCCACGCATCCAAAACCAATGGAGGAAGCAGAAAGACTTGCAGACACGTTTTCCAGCCGCTCAGCAACCCAACAACTTCCACCAAGTACAATTAGAATCCAAAATGACCTAAGGCTACAAAGATGGGACATCATAAATCATGCCTGCGATCAAGAAGATGAGACAGATGCACCATTCACCTCTCAAGAACTCAGAAACACCAAACATAGAGGGAAAGACACTGCCCCTGGTGCAGACGGCATCACCTACTCAATGATCAACAACATGGGCACTGCAGGTGAAGCCGCCTACCTCCATCTGACAAACAGCACTTACTTATTAAGGATGTGGCCAAAAATCTGGAGTCAACAAGATATTCAGCCTATCCCAAAACCCAAAGACCCAACGAATCCACGACCCATTTCGCTACTAAGCTGTTTGGAAAAAACAGCAGAAAAAATGGTGCTCAAAAGATTAAAATTCAAAATAGGCCCCTTACACCCTCACTTGTATGCCTACAGAGATAATGTAGGCACCACACAGTGTATCATGGATGTCCTCAGCTGCATTAACAACAAGGCCGCAGTCGTAGTCTTCTTAGATCTTGAGAAGGCTTTTGAACTGGCTAATCCTGCAGCCATCCTGAGCTCCCTAGCAAAAAAGGGAGTTAAGGGACATCTACTAAGTTGGGTCTCAAACCATGTCAGAAACAGAGAGGCTAGAGTAAAATTCCAAAGGCATCTATCAACTTACAAGAAATTAGAAAATGGTACCCCACAAGGAGGCATCCTCAGTCCACTGCTTTTCAATGTACTGATGGAGAACTTCTTTCAACTTCAACTACCCCAAGGAGTAGACATCTTCATCTATGCCGACGATGTAGTCTTCATCAGCAGAGGAGGCAATAGATTAGCCAGCGCTCAAAAAGCAGTAAACCTATTCCATCAGAAAAGCAAGGAGCTGGGGCTCAAAATCAACGGAAACAAAACAAAAGCTATGGCCATAAAAACTCCAGTACCACTAGCCCCGATCACCCTAGACAATGGAAACATAGAGTGGGTGGATACATTCATGTATCTAGGAGTTTACATAGACAGGCATCTCACCTTCAAACCTCAGATCATATATCTCAGAGAAAGAGCTCACAGCAGACTAACCCCTATGAGATATATGACATCTCTCCAAGAAGGAGCAGGTATTCAGGTCCTAAGGAAATTTTATACAGCCACCATTAGATCCCTGATTACCTACAGCGCCCCAACCCTAGCCAACCTCAATGCACAACAAATCTCCACCATTGAAGTGATCCAGAACAACGCCATGCGTTACATGCTGGGGGCTCCTATGTGGACCAGGATATGCAACCTACAAATGGAAACAAATCTACCTCCCTTAATTAGCTGGATAAACGTTTCCAACACAAACTCCATAACAAAGGCTCTGCTATCCGAAAGGAAATCCCACACGCAAACAAGGCTGAAAGATGCCCTCAACAAACATCCTGACCTCCCCATCCCAAACAGCTATGCCGGCCACCTTCTGAAAAGTATTCACAAATGCAACATGGCATCTGAACTGACAAGAATAAACTTAAACAAGCCCTGCACCAACTACAAGCCACTAGTCCCATGGAGAGCACACCCTGCAAAATTCAACACCACTAGTCTTCCTGATAGTAAGAAAGCCTGTTCAAAGATACAACTGCATGAAGCAGCTCTAGCTGCCATCGCTGAAACCAACCAAGAAGAAGGCGTCTCCTATTACACAGATGGTACTGTCAATGCTGGTATCCCCGCAACTGGAGCGGCAGTCTACTCGGAGAATTTTACAGCCTCCTGGAGACTTTCAGACTCCTGCTCCACTCTGCAAACTGAGTTATTTGCCATCAAAATGGCTCTGCACAACTCAATTGAAAAAGGACAAGGACCTGTTACGATACACACCGACTCACTCTCCTCTGTCCAAGCACTACAGCAGCAGAAGTTCAAAGAAAACATCAACCTAATCAGCACGGTCCAAACACTGCTAGTGCAACATCAAGAACAAGGAAGACCAGTAACCATCAACTGGATACCCAGCCATATCAACATCCCTGGAAATGACAAGGCTGATCAACTTGCCAAGGATGCCGTCTTATGCCACAGCATACAGCAATCTATACAACCCAGTCTTCAACAATACAAATCAAAAACCAAGCAGGCACTACAGAGATCAAAGCAGGAAAACCACAGCTACTGGGTCAACAGAGGCTCCTACTCTGCCACGTGGTACAGGGAAGCAACAAAGCTAGAGCCCCCACCGGTATCCAAATACACCCCAAGGAGTCTGGCTGTCATGATAGCTAGACTCAGGCTAGGCTACAAATGCTGCTGGGAAATCATTGAGAGCCCCAGAAAAGAGTGTGCACACTGTCAAATGATAACTGATAAGGCCCTGCTGCATTATCTTTTAGAATGTCCAAAGACAAACAGCTTAAGGAACGGATTAAACATGGAACCACAACACACCAATGCGACAGTTCATGCAGCGAAAATTGTTAAGGAAATACTTGACAACATAGAAACACATCTCACCACCTTGAAAACTTTCGAACCACCAAGGTGATAAAACAAACCAAGAGGTATAACCTCTAACCTACGGGCCGTTCTTTGAACAAGGGCCC
This sequence comes from Halocaridina rubra, assembly GCA_037179515.1. Taxonomy (NCBI): domain Eukaryota; kingdom Metazoa; phylum Arthropoda; class Malacostraca; order Decapoda; family Atyidae; genus Halocaridina; species Halocaridina rubra. The sequence goes on along the minus strand of JAXCGZ010017140.1, from coordinate 45,146 downwards.
GTGCCAACACAAGGTTGGCTTTAACCTCAAACAACAACAACAACATGCAGTAACTGAGAAAGTAAAGTGAAATAGTATGTTTTACTTCTTATCATTAATCAACAGAGCAGGGGCGATGCCTCTGATAGGAGGGCTAAAACCGCAAACTTTAACTTTAAATTTTAACTAATGCCATATTGACTCCGACTTTTTTTCACTTTTTTTTTTCTCTCCTGCTATCGAGTCAAGTTGTGCTTAAAACTTAAAAATATTTACTCCAATGGATTTTTGTGTCAAAATTGTTTGGGAAAATGTGTTCATTTGTCCCTGCAAGCTTCTTGGTTCAAAAGTTATGCAACTTTCTAATGTTTCTAGGGTTCACGTCCACGTACCAATTTATTTGTAATAAATGTAAAAACGAACCCCGTGAGACCGTATTTAAACTGTCAAAATCTTGCTTTATGAAACGTTTTTACACTTTAGATAATAAACTCAGCACAAATTCCTCATTACACGGGTTTTAATATATATATATATATATATATATATATATATATATATATATATATATATATATATATATATATATATATATATATATATATATATATATATATATATATATATATATATATATATATATATATTAAGTTTAACATTTCGAGTAATTTCACCTCATTCATTGTTTACAAATAACACGTAAGGGGAAAGGTGTTAGCTCAAACTTTTGGCACCTAGTAACTCACTTTATTTTCTCCTGTTTGGATAGGATTTTTGGTTAGAAAATTAATGAATTAAGGGATACTTAGAAGAAATTCGCTGAAAACACATAAAAAACCATTGGAAAATTATAATGCCAGTCATCAGATCATTGAGAGATTGACATTGTGGTTCTCTAGTTTTTTTTTATGTATTTTGAAAATTTCTAATATTCGTATCCATTGGGAAAGTAAGTTTTTATTTTTACACCCCCAGTTAGGAGAGACTTATGATATCTGTTATGATATTAGGTTAGGTTAGGTAGCTTAGGTCATTCCTAGTTAAGTACTGATAATTGATGTAGTTTCTTGTTTGTAGATTTTTTTTTCAGTGTTTATTCCTTTCACATATTGGGGTACGAAAGCAAGCATATACCATTCGAAATTCTTAGTCATTGAGATATTGAAATCAATATGTTATTGAAATGAGTACTCCCTTCTACCCAGACTACCTACCCTTCAAGTGGTAAAAAAAATTTTCATACAAGATTAATATTTTAATATGTTACTTGAAGTTTTGTTAGGCTAAGATGGCCGCTAGGTTTCTTAACAGCCCCAATACAAACAGAGGGCTGGTAATGAATAGCCAAGCAAAAAACCTTTATATTCTAAATGATATCCATCAACATGCATTTTCTCCACCAGCACACTTTCTACCTTTATCTCCAGGCGTCCTTCTGTTCATTAAATCTCAACCCTACAATGTCATGATTGGTGATGAAAACCCTACCATCATGATAAGATATACCCTCCAATCATCATCACTACCAAAGCAATAACCACTCCAGCTGGACACAGACACCCACACACCAATTACAAAAAAGTCAACTGGGAAACTAAACTAAACAGTACCCTCATTACATACTTAAGCAATGCTGTGCATACGGTAATTAAAAAATCAGACATAAACGTATCCCTAGCGGTAAAAGAAATTAATGCAACCCCAGTTTTACACCAAAAATTCAGGACCTCGTCAGACACTGTGATACATAATAACATTCTTCAAAATCCACTCTATGAACACTACACCACAGATACAAGCACTTAATACACAAATTGAACAGTAAAGTACCAGAAAAACAAAAATGAAATTAGGATAATTACATGCAAATGCATGATCACATAGCATACATCAAGTTACTTTATAAAACATTAAGAAGCATTACACTATTCAACAGTAACACAGCACAATCACATGCTGCCAAAACAACATTTGACTCTGTGATCTCAAGTAATAACAGGCCAATTCCCTCATCAAACATATCTCATGTCAGTCATCTCCATTCCCATTGTGACAAGTGGGGATTTCTCAGACGAAAGAGACAGTTCCCTTCAGACGCAGACTTCATGCATTTTATAAATCATCAAACAAATCTTATTATTAAAATTCTCAAGCATTCATCTGCCTGTTGCCCTGACAATGTAAGCAGTAGGCTTCATCTTAGACACTTGTGACCAGAAGGCATGCAAGTGTTCACTAACATATCTAACTACAGCTACTCTCACAACACAGTACCCAACATCTCGGAGCATGATATCATTATCACGATTCCAAAACCAAACAAAATCTCTACACTGCTCTCTTCACGTCCTCCCATTGCACTACTCTGCATTCCCTCCAAAGTCTTTGAGCGACTATTACTGCAACAAATTGCTTCTAGCCCTTCTTATGTGATGATTCTGACCATCACATTCCCTAAACAACCTCATACAAATTAGATACAGAGAATTTTTGATGTCATCACTTCAGCTATGCCAACACATAATACACTTTTCTCATCACATTAGACATAAATAAAGCCTTTGACGCCATATAAAATTTTCAACAAAAACTTGCACAATAACACAAAAAATATGATCACCCAACTACCTTACAGGTAGATCTGCACATGTATCATTATCGGACAGTCATTAAGCATCAGAAACTTACAGAGTCCCTCAAAAATCAGTCTTATTACCCACAATCTTTAACCTATACGTGCACAGTCTACCCACTCCACACTTATGTGAAGTACATATAGCTTCCTATGCAGACAATATAGCTCTTACAAGTACAAATCAAAATCCAAACACAGTCATAGGCCTTCTCCAGCCTTGCTTTAAAATTCTACACAAATGGTTCAACACAAAGAGGCTAAATTAGCTCTAGCCAAATATCATCCCCTTAACACACACAGTCACACACATATTTTAGCATAATATATATTACGTCAATGTCATTTAAGCTACATGTCACAAACATCAAAAGCAAACTGCCATGAAGACTTAAAGCCTTCACATCATTTGCCCTATAACATTTGGACACGGCAAGGAAACCACTACAACATTATGTACATAATATATTTGCTTAGTAATGGAATATGCAAGCCTTGTTTGGACTTCTGACCTCACTAAAACACGCAAAACACCTTACAGACTGCACAAAGAAAATCACCTGCAGACCACTCACCCCAAGCAACCAAAATCATCAAAGACAAAGAATATCCGAGCATTAAAAGTATGCAAATATTGGGTGCAGCAACTACAATCCTTTTCAACTTACTACATTACACACACACACACACACACAGTTATGATGAGAGGCTGAGGGAATTAGACTTGCCATCACTCGAAGCTAGAAGAGTGAGGGGGGATATGGTGACAGTCTTTAAATTCCTTCATGGTTATGATAGAGTGGATAGGGATCGATATTTTGATATGGCTGGCTCTAGAACTAGAGGTCATAGTTTGAAGCTTTGTAAGAAAACTTCTTTGCAGGATGTAAGGAAATACCTTTTCAGTGTAAGAGTAGTTGATAATTGGAATTGGCTAAGCGAGGAGGTAGTTAATGGTATCTCAATCCATAGTTTTAAGGACAGGTATGATAAGTATCACTAAGTATAAAATGGAACCGATGAGGAGACGGGAAGATACGAGCTTTGGGCTCTTTCCCGTAAACACAATTAGGTAATCACACACACACACACACACACACACACACACACACACACACACACACACACATACACCAACTAGGTAAATATTCGAGGGAAGGAAAGCCGAGACCGACAAAAGTAACCTTTGAGAGAGGGGAAACATGTAGGGAAATATTGTTGAGAAAAAAGAGACTAAAAGACCTTCAAAAATTCAAAGAAGTGTTCATTAGACGATACAGAACACAGGAAGGCAGATATAGTAGCAATTACAGAGACTAAGTTGAGTGAGGACATAAACAGTGTCACAGTTTTTCCTAAGGGCTTCAGAATATTAAGGGTTGAAAGATCTGAGAGGACTGGTGGAGGGATAGCACTGCTCATAAGTGAAAGGATTCAAGTTGAAGAAATAAACTTGGCTATAGAAAGTGAGTTCAAGGAATTTCTTGTTGCTCGCATAAATACTGGGTCAGAAAGCATTAAAATAACTGTTGTGTACAACCCACCAAGGAACCAGAATAGGCTTGAAGTTTATGAGGAAAGTCATATAGGTACTATTGAAGTCATAAACTCAGTTGTTAACATGGCACGGGAAAAAAAATGTAGGATTTTGATTATGGGAGACTGTAATCATAAAGAGATAGATTGGATAAATCTTGACCCACACAGTGGTGAGGACTCATTCGGGGCAAGATTCCTAGATTGTGTACAAGGGAATTTCCTACACCAACATGTAATGGAACCAACAAGGGTCAGGGGTGGGGATGAGCCATCACTACTTGATCTAGTATTCACAGATAATGTGTTGGATATTGAAAAAATTGAGTATGAACCACCAATTGGAAAGAATGACCACTGTGTGTTGTTGATGGAGTATATCATTGAAGATATTCTTCCTGAGAGTAGAGGCACTGAGGACATGAGGAGGAACTATCCGAAAGGAGATTACATCAAAATGAATGAGCTTTTTGCAGTTATGACTTGAGAACCTTATTTTACAACAAATCTGTACAAGAAATGTATGACATCTTTTGTGAGAAATATGGGAAGATAGTAGATTGCTGCATACCTGTCACCAAAGTAGGTGTAATTCATGCCAGAGAGAAATGGTTCGATAATGGGTGTAAAAGAGCTAAGGAGTGGAGAGACAAATGCTGGAAAAGGTATAGGAGGAGAAAAAACATAAATGCCTGGCAAACCTACAAAAGAGCAAGAAATGACTACCTAAGTAAAAGGAGAGAGGCAGAGAGAGACTATGAGAGGGACATCACCAGGAAGGCGAAAGAAAATCCCAAGCTTTTCCACAGCTTTATCAGAGGAAAACTGAAGGTAAAAGAACAGGTTTTAAAGCTAAAGAGAGCGGATGGAGGCATCACTGAGACAGATGAAGAGATCTGCAAAGAATTGAACAAGGAGTTTCAGTCAGTATTTACAGTAGAAAATAGCCCACCCCCTCAGATTGCAGTGACAGAAGCTCAAGGGCCGGTATTAGAGAACATCAACCTTACAGCCACAAAGGTATGAAAAGCGCTGATGGATTTAGATGTTCATAAAGCTACAGGTCCTGATGACATATCCCCTCATGTGCTTAAAAAATGCGCAAACTCAATATCAGTGGCACTAAGTATCATATTTAAGGAGTCACTGGAGCCGGGGGAGATTCCAAGATGCTGGAAACAAGCAAATGTGATACCTATCTTCAAAAAGGGAAGGAGGGATACGGCTCTGAACTATAGACCAGTTTCCTTGACCAGCATAGTTTGCAAAGTTATGGAGAAACTACTAAGGAAATATATCTCTCTTCACTTGGAATCCTTCAACTTTTTGTCAGTGAGGCAACATGGCTTCAGAGAAGGTAGATCAACAGTAACACACTTATTAGAATTTTATGATGAGGTAAGCCAAATCTTACAGGAAAGAGAGGGCTGGGCAGATTGCATATTCCTAGACTTCCAGAAAGTGTTTGACGCTGTTCCACATGGGAGACTTATTAGAAAGCTGCAATCAATGGCTAGAATAGGTGGAAATGTTTTAGAATGGATAAAAACTTACTTAGAAGGAAGGGAACAGAGGGTTAGAGTAAGACACTCAGTGTCTGAATGGAGAAGAGTTAGTAGTGGAGTTCCACAGGGTTCAGTTTTAGTGCCACTTTTGTTCCTTGTATATGTAAATGACCTACCAGAGTCTGTAAATTCATTCATGAATATGTTTGCAGATGATGCAAAGATTGTGAAGAAAGTAAAAAACGAGAACAATGGTAGAGAACTTCAGGAGGATCTAAATAATCTGCATGAGTGGTCAGAAAAGTGGCTAATGAAATTCAATACTTCAAAATGTAAGGTAATGAGAATGGGTACAAGTGCAAGAAGGCCCAAGCTTGACTACTCGGTGGCTGGAGTACAACTTCAAGAGACAGAAAATGAGAGAGACCTAGGAGTAAACATACTGGCAGATTTGTCTCCAGAAATACATATAAATGGCATAGTAAGGGCAGCATATGCATTCTTATCAAATGTAAGGGTAGCCTTCAGGCACATGGACAAGGAAATGTTCAGAAATATTTATGTAACCTATGTGAGGCCAAAACTCGAATATGCAGCCCCCATTTGGAATCCGCACTTGAAAAAGCACATAGCTAAGCTTGAAAAAGTTCAAAGACATGCCACGAAACTGGTGCCAGAAATACGCAATCTCAGTTATGATGAGAGGCTGAGGGAATTAGACTTACCATCACTCGAAGCTAGAAGAGTAAGGGGGGATATGGTGACAGTCTTTAAATTCCTTCATGGTTATGATAGAGTGGATAGGGATCGAAATTTCGATATGGCTGGCTCTAGAACTAGAGGTCATAGTTTGAAGCTTCGTAAGAAAACATCTTTGCAGGATGTAAGGAAATACTTTTTCAGTGTAAGAGTAGTTGATAATTGGAATTCGCTAAGCGAGGAGGTAGTTAATGCTATCTCAATCCATAGTTTTAAGGACAGGTATGATAAGTATCACTAAGTCTAAAATGGAACCGATCAGGAGACGGGAAGATACGAGCTCTGGGCTCTTTCCCGTAAACACAATTAGGTAATCACAATTAGGTAATCACACAAACACACCCACCTTGTTATACACAAATGCTGATGGATTAGCTGGTAAGGCAGTAGAATTAAAAGATAGGATTTACAACAGTAAGGCAGATATAGTAGCAATTACAGAGACTAAGTTGAGTGAGGACATAAACAGTGTCACAGTTTTTCCTAAGGACTTCAGAATATTAAGGGTTGAAAGATCTGAGAGGACTGGTGGAGGGATAGCACTGCTCATAAGTGAAAGGATTCAAGTTGAAGAAATAAACTTGGTTATAGAAAGTGAGTTCAAGGAATTTCTTGTTGCTCGCATAAATACTGGGTCAGAGAGCATTATAATAACTGTTGTATATAACCCACCAAGGAACCAGAATAGGCTTGAAGTTTATGAGGAAAGTCATATAGGTACTATTGAAGTCATAATCTCAGTTGTTAACATGGCATGGGAAAAAAAATTTAGGATTTTGATTATGGGAGATTTTAATCATAAAGAGATAGATTGGATAAATCTTGACCCACACAGTGGTGAGGACTCATTATTCGTGGCAAGATTCGTAGATTGCATACAAGGGAATTTCCTACACCAACATGTAATGGAACCAACGAGGGCCAGGGGTGGGGATGAGCCATCACTACTTGATCTAGTATTCACAGATATTGTGTTGGATATTGAAAAAATTGAGTATGAACCACCAATTGGAAAGAGTGACCACTGTGTGTTGTTGATGGAATATATCATTGAAGATATTCTGCCTGAGAGTAGAGGCACTGAGGACATGAGGAGGAACTATCTGAAAGGAGATTACATCAAAATGAATGAGCTTTTTGCAGTTATTGACTTGAGAACCTTATTTTACAACAAATGTGTACAAGAAATGTATGACATCTTTTGTGAGAAAAATGGGAAGATAGTAGATTGCTGTATACCTTTCACCAAAGTATTTCTAATTCATGCCAGAGAGAAATGGTTCGATAATGGGTGTAAAAGAGCTAAGGAGTGGAGAGACAAATGCTGGAAAAGGTATAGGAGGAGAAAAAACATAAATGCCTGGCAAACCTACAAAAGAGCAAGAAATGACTACCTAAGTAAAAGGAGAGAGGCAGAGAGAGACTATGAGAGGGACATCACCAGGAAGGCTAAATAAATCCCAAGCTTTTCTACAGCTTTATCAGAGGAAAACTGAAGGTAAAAGAACAGGTTTTAAGGCTAAAGAGAGCGGATGGAAGCATCACTGAGAAAGATGAAGAGATCTGCAAAGAATTGAACAAGGAGTTTCAGTCAGTATTTACAGTAGAAAATAGCCCACCCCCTCAGATTGCAGAGATAGAAGCTCAAGGGCCGGTATTAGAGAACATCAACCTTACAGCCACAGAGGTATGCAAAGCGCTGATGGATTTAGATGTTCATAAAGCTACAGGTCCTGATGACATATCCCCTCATGTGCTTAAAAAATGCGCAAACTCAATATCAGTGGCACTAAGTATCATATTTAAAAAGTCAGGGGAGATTCCAAGATGCTGGAAACAAGCAAATGTGATACCTATCTTCAAAAAGGGAAGGAGGGATACAGCCCTGAACTATAGACCAGTTTCCTTAACCAGCATAGTTTGCAAAGTTATGGAGAAACTACTAAGGAAACATATCTCTCTTCACTTGGAATCCTTCAACTTTTTGTCAGTGAGGCAACATGGCTTCAGAGAAGGTAGATCAACAGTAACAAACTTACTAGAATTTTATGATGAGGTAAGCCGAATCTTACAGGAAAGAGAGGGCTGGGCAGATTGCATATTCCTAGACTTCCAGAAAGTGTTTGACACTGTTCCACAAGGGAGACTTATTAGGAAGCTGCAATCAATGGCTAGAATAGGTGGAAATGTTTTAGAATGGATAAAAACTTACTTAGAAGGAAGGGAACAGAGGGTTAGAGTAAGACACTCAGTGTCTGAATGGAGAAGAGTTAGTAGTGGAGTTCCACAGGGTTCAGTTTTAGTGCCACTTTTGTTCCTTGTATACGTAAATGACCTACCAGAGTCTGTAAATTCATTCATGAATATGTTTGCAGATGATGCAAAGATTGTGAAGAAAGTAAAAAACGAGAACAATGGTAGAGAACTTCAGGAGGATCTAAATAATCTGCATGAGTGGTCAGAAAAGTGGCTAATGAAATTCAATACTTCAAAATGTAAGGTAATGAGAATGGGTACAAGTGCAAGAAGGCCCAAGCTTGACTACTCGGTGGCTGGAGTACAACTTCAAGAGACAGAAAATGAGAGAGATCTAGAAGTAAACATACTGGCAGATTTGTCTCCAGAAATACATATAAATGGCATAGTAAGGGCAGCATATGCATTCTTATCAAATGTAAGGGTAGCCTTCAGGCACATGGACAAGGAAATGTTCAGAATATTTATGTAACCTATGTGAGGCCAAAACTCGAATATGCAGCCCCCATTTGGAATCTGCACTTGAAAAAGCACATAGCTAAGCTTGAAAAAGTTCAAAGACATGCCACGAAACTGGTGCCAGAAATACGCAATCTCAGTTATGATGAGAGGCTGAGGGAATTAGACTTACCATCACTCGAAGCTAGAAGAGTAAGGGGGGGATATGGTGACAGTCTTTAAATTCCTTCATGGTTATGATAGAGTGGATAGGGATCGAAATTTCGATATGGCTGGCTCTAGAACTAGAGGTCATAGTTTGAAGCTTTGTAAGAAAACATCTTTGCAGGATGTAAGGAAATACTTTTTCAGTGTAAGAGTAGTTGATAATTGGAATTCGCTAAGCGAGGAGGTAGTTAATGCTATCTCAATCCATAGTTTTAAGGACAGGTATGATAAATATCACTAAGTCTAAAATGGAACCGATCAGGAGACGGGAAGATACGAGCTCTGGGCTCTTTCCCGTAAACACAATTAGGTAATCACAATTAGGTAATCACACAAACACACCCACCTTGTTATACACAAATGCTGATGGATTAGCTGGTAAGGCAGTAGAATTAAAAGATAGGATTTACAACAGTAAGGCAGATATAGTAGCAATTACAGAGACTAAGTTGAGTGAGGACATAAACAGTGTCACAGTTTTTCCTAAGGACTTCAGAATATTAAGGGTTGAAAGATCTGAGAGGACTGGTGGAGGGATAGCACTGCTCATAAGTGAAAGGATTCAAGTTGAAGAAATAAACTTGGTTATAGAAAGTGAGTTCAAGGAATTTCTTGTTGCTCGCATAAATACTGGGTCAGAGAGCATTATAATAACTGTTGTATATAACCCACCAAGGAACCAGAATAGGCTTGAAGTTTATGAGGACAGTCATATAGGTACTATTGAAGTCATAATCTCAGTTGTTAACATGGCATGGGAAAAAAATTTAGGATTTTGATTATGGGAGATTTTAATCATAAAGAGATAGATTGGATAAATCTTGACCCACACAGTGGTGAGGACTCATTCGTGGCAAGATTCGTAGATTGCATACAAGGGAATTTCCTACACCAACATGTAATGGAACCAACGAGGGCCAGGGGTGGGGATGAGCCATCACTACTTGATCTAGTATTCACAGATATTGTGTTGGATATTGAAAAAATTGAGTATGAACCACCAATTGGAAAGAGTGACCACTGTGTGTTGTTGATGGAATATATCATTGAAGATATTCTGCCTGAGAGTAGAGGCACTGAGGACATGAGGAGGAACTATCTGAAAGGAGATTACATCAAAATGAATGAGCTTTTTGCAGTTATTGACTTGAGAACCTTATTTTACAACAAATGTGTACAAGAAATGTATGACATCTTTTGTGAGAAAAATGGGAAGATAGTAGATTGCTGTATACCTTTCACCAAAGTATTTCTAATTCATGCCAGAGAGAAATGGTTCGATAATGGGTGTAAAAGAGCTAAGGAGTGGAGAGACAAATGCTGGAAAAGGTATAGGAGGAGAAAAAACATAAATGCCTGGCAAACCTACAAAAGAGCAAGAAATGACTACCTAAGTAAAAGGAGAGAGGCAGAGAGAGACTATGAGAGGGACATCACCAGGAAGGCTAAATAAATCCCAAGCTTTTCTACAGCTTTATCAGAGGAAAACTGAAGGTAAAAGAACAGGTTTTAAGGCTAAAGAGAGCGGATGGAAGCATCACTGAGAAAGATGAAGAGATCTGCAAAGAATTGAACAAGGAGTTTCAGTCAGTATTTACAGTAGAAAATAGCCCACCCCCTCAGATTGCAGAGATAGAAGCTCAAGGGCCGGTATTAGAGAACATCAACCTTACAGCCACAGAGGTATGCAAAGCGCTGATGGATTTAGATGTTCATAAAGCTACAGGTCCTGATGACATATCCCCTCATGTGCTTAAAAAATGTGCAAACTCAATATCAGTGGCACTAAGTATCATATTTAAAAAGTCAGGGGAGATTCCAAGATGCTGGAAACAAGCAAATGTGATACCTATCTTCAAAAAGGGAAGGAGGGATACAGCCCTGAACTATAGACCAGTTTCCTTAACCAGCATAGTTTGCAAAGTTATGGAGAAACTACTAAGGAAACATATCTCTCTTCACTTGGAATCCTTCAACTTTTTGTCAGTGAGGCAACATGGCTTCAGAGAAGGTAGATCAACAGTAACAAACTTACTAGAATTTTATGATGAGGTAAGCCGAATCTTACAGGAAAGAGAGGGCTGGGCAGATTGCATATTCCTAGACTTCCAGAAAGTGTTTGACACTGTTCCACATGGGAGACTTATTAGGAAGCTGCAATCAATGGCTAGAATAGGTGGAAATGTTTTAGAATGGATAAAAACTTACTTAGAAGGAAGGGAACAGAGGGTTAGAGTAAGACACTCAGTGTCTGAATGGAGAAGAGTTAGTAGTGGAGTTCCACAGGGTTCAGTTTTAGTGCCACTTTTGTTCCTTGTATATGTAAATGACCTACCAGAGTCTGTAAATTCATTCATGAATATGTTTGCAGATGATGCAAAGATTGTGAAGAAAGTAAAAAACGAGAACAATGGTAGAGAACTTCAGGAGGATCTAAATAATCTGCATGAGTGGTCAGAAAAGTGGCTAATGAAATTCAATACTTCAAAATGTAAGGTAATGAGAATGGGTACAAGTGCAAGAAGGCCCAAGCTTGACTACTCGGTGGCTGGAGTACAACTTCAAGAGACAGAAAATGAGAGAGATCTAGGAGTAAACATACTGGCAGATTTGTCTCCAGAAATACATATAAATGGCATAGTAAGGGCAGCATATGCATTCTTATCAAATGTAAGGGTAGCCTTCAGGCACATGGACAAGGAAATGTTCAGAAATATTTATGTAACCTATGTGAGGCCAAAACTCGAATATGCAGCCCCCATTTGGAATCCGCACTTGAAAAAGCACATAGCTAAGCTTGAAAAAGTTCAAAGACATGCCACGAAACTGGTGCCAGAAATACGCAATCTCAGTTATGATGAGAGGCTGAGGGAATTAGACTTACCATCACTCGAAGCTAGAAGAGTAAGGGGGGGATATGGTGACAGTGTTTAAATTCCTTCATGGTTATGATAGAGTGGATAGGGATCGAAATTTCGATATGGCTGGCTCTAGAACTAGAGGTCATACTTTGAAGCTTTGTAAGAAAACATCTTTGCAGGATGTAAGGAAATACTTTTTCAGTGTAAGAGTAGTTGATAATTGGAATTCGCTAAGCGAGGAGGTAGTTAATGCTATCTCAATCCATAGTTTTAAGGACAGGTATGATAAGTATCACTAAGTCTAAAATGGAACCGATCAGGAGACGGGAAGATACGAGCTCTGGGCTCTTTCCCGTAAACACAATTAGGTAATCACAATTAGGTAATCACACAAACACACCCACCTTGTTATACACAAATGCTGATGGATTAGCTGGTAAGGCAGTAGAATTAAAAGATAGGATTTACAACAGTAAGGCAGATATAGTAGCAATTACAGAGACTAAGTTGAGTGAGGACATAAACAGTGTCACAGTTTTTCCTAAGGACTTCAGAATATTAAGGGTTGAAAGATCTGAGAGGACTGGTGGAGGGATAGCACTGCTCATAAGTGAAAGGATTCAAGTTGAAGAAATAAACTTGGTTATAGAAAGTGAGTTCAAGGAATTTCTTGTTGCTCGCATAAATACTGGGTCAGAGAGCATTATAATAACTGTTGTATATAACCCACCAAGGAACCAGAATAGGCTTGAAGTTTATGAGGAAAGTCATATAGGTACTATTGAAGTCATAATCTCAGTTGTTAACATGGCATGGGAAAAAAATTTAGGATTTTGATTATGGGAGATTTTAATCATAAAGAGATAGATTGGATAAATCTTGACCCACACAGTGGTGAGGACTCATTCGTGGCAAGATTCCTAGATTGCATACAAGGGAATTTCCTACACCAACATGTAATGGAACCAACGAGGGCCAGGGGTGGGGATGAGCCATCACTACTTGATCTAGTATTCACAGATATTGTGTTGGATATTGAAAAAATTGAGTATGAACCACCACCAATTGGAAAGAGTGACCACTGTGTGTTGTTGATGGAATATATCATTGAAGATATTCTGCCTGAGAGTAGAGGCACTGAGGACATGAGGAGGAACTATCTGAAAGGAGATTACATCAAAATGAATGAGCTTTTTGCAGTTATTGACTTGAGAACCTTATTTTACAACAAATGTGTACAAGAAATGTATGACATCTTTTGTGAGAAAAATGGGAAGATAGTAGATTGCTGTATACCTTTCACCAAAGTATTTCTAATTCATGCCAGAGAGAAATGGTTCGATAATGGGTGTAAAAGAGCTAAGGAGTGGAGAGACAAATGCTGGAAAAGGTATAGGAGGAGAAAAAACATAAATGCCTGGCAAACCTACAAAAGAGCAAGAAATGACTACCTAAGTAAAAGGAGAGAGGCAGAGAGAGACTATGAGAGGGACATCACCAGGAAGGCTAAAGAAATCCCAAGCTTTTCTACAGCTTTATCAGAGGAAAACTGAAGGTAAAAGAACAGGTTTTAAGGCTAAAGAGAGCGGATGGAAGCATCACTGAGAAAGATGAAGAGATCTGCAAAGAATTGAACAAGGAGTTTCAGTCAGTATTTACAGTAGAAAATAGCCCACCCCCTCAGATTGCAGAGATAGAAGCTCAAGGGCCGGTATTAGAGAACATCAACCTTACAGCCACAGAGGTATGCAAAGCGCTGATGGATTTAGATGTTCATAAAGCTACAGGTCCTGATGACATATCCCCTCATGTGCTTAAAAAATGCGCAAACTCAATATCAGTGGCACTAAGTATCATATTTAAAAAGTCAGGGGAGATTCCAAGATGCTGGAAACAAGCAAATGTGATACCTATCTTCAAAAAGGGAAGGAGGGATACAGCCCTGAACTATAGACCAGTTTCCTTAACCAGCATAGTTTGCAAAGTTATGGAGAAACTACTAAGGAAACATATCCCTCTTCACTTGGAATCCTTCAACTTTTTGTCAGTGAGGCAACATGGCTTCAGAGAAGGTAGATCAACAGTAACAAACTTACTAGAATTTTATGATGAGGTAAGCCGAATCTTACAGGAAAGAGAGGGCTGGGCAGATTGCATATTCCTAGACTTCCAGAAAGCGTTTGACACTCTTCCACATGGGAGACTTATTAGGAAGCTGCAATCAATGGCTAGAATAGGTGGAAATGTTTTGGAATGGATAAATACTTACTTAAAAGGAAGGGAACAGAGGGTTAGAGTAAGACACTCAGTGTCTGAATGGAGAAGAGTTAGTAGTGGAGTTCCACAGGGTTCAGTTTTAGGGCCACTTTTGTTCCTTGTGTATGTAAATGACCTACCAGAGTCTGTAAATTCATTCATGAATATGTTTGCAGATGATGCAAAGATTGTGAAGAAAGTAAAAAACGAGAACAATGGTAGAGAACTTCAGGAAGATCTAAATAATCTGCATGAGTGGTCAGAAAAGTGGCTAATAAAATTCAATACTTCAAAATGTAAGGTAATGAGAATGGGTACAAGTGCAAGAAGGCCCAAGCTTGACTACTCGGTGGCTGGAGTACAACTTCAAGAGACAGAAAATGAGAGCGATCTAGGAGTAAACATACTTGCAGATTTGTCTCCAGAAATACATATAAATGGCATAGTAAGGGCAGCTTATGTATTCTTATCAAATGTAAGGGTAGCCTTCAGGCACATGGACAAGGAAATGTTCAGAAATATTTATGTAACCTATGTGAGGCCAAAACTCGAATATGCAGCCCCCTTTTGGAATCCGCACTTGAAAAAGCACATAGCTAAGCTTGAAAAAGTTCAAAGACATGCCATGAAACTGGAGCCAGAAATACGTAATCTCAGTTATGATGAGAGGCTGAGTGAATTAGACTTACCATCACTGGAAGCTAGAAGAGTGAGGGGGGATATGGTGACAGTCTTTAAATTCCTTCATGGTTATGATAGAGTGGATAGGGATCGATATTTTGATATGGCACGCTCTAGAACTAGAAGTCATAGTTTGAAACTTCCTAAGAAAACATCTTTGCAGGATGTAAGGTAATACTTTTTCAGTGTAAGAGTAGTTGATAATTGGAATTGGCTAAGCGAGGAGGTAGTTAATGCTATCTCAATCCATAGTTTTAAGGACAGGTATGATAAGTATCACTAAGTATAAAATGGAACTGATCAGGAGACGGGAAGATACAAGCTTTGGGCTCTTTCCCGTAAGCACAATTAGGTAATCACACGTACACACATGTAAAACAACTTTTTGGATGTTCATGTTACTAGATCTGCCACCCCAGCAGTAACTATTGTTAAGTTAAGGCAGAGTTTTTGTAATTTGGATTGCCAGAAATAATTGTTTCTAACAATACCTGCCTGAGGAGATGGAGTTTTTCCTGAGGAAGAATGGCATTAAACACATTACAGCTACTCCTTATAACCCTTCTTCTAACGGCTTAGCCTAAAGGGCAGTAAAAACTCTCAAAGAGGGTCTTAGTAAATTTACTGATGGTGATATTAATGCTAGAGTACGTAGGTTTTTGTATAATCATAGAAGAACTGTACATTCCTCCGCTGGGAAGGCTCAAGCTGATATGATGTTTAACCGTAACTTCTGGGGAATTGTAGAAAAAATTAAACCTCAAGAAAAAAGGGTGAAGGCACTGCAGAAAGAATGTATATTTGAAAAATCAGTATATAATGTAGATGATTCACTTTCTGTAAAAAATTATTGTCAAGGTAAGCCTTGGTTAGAAGGTAAAATCTTAAAAGTACATGCTGTTCGTAACTACAAAGTATAATTTAAAAATTTTGGCAATATAGTTTGGAAAAGGACTGTATTATGATACCCCATATTTACAATACATGAGGTGCTTGTTTACAATTCTGGCTGCTGCTGCTTCTTTCTTTTTCTGTTACTAGATGGCAACCTGCACAATATGGAGGAGCGCCAAATTTAAATTTCTTAAATGTTACCAGGTGTTACATTCCGGCCCCAATGCATTTACTGGGATAGTGCGTTATATACTATGTAGCAAATGGGTTGCAAAGTTCAGCATCAAATCACAAAACCATACATATCAAAGTACTGTATAGATTACAAAATAAATAAACAAATTAATAAAAAAAATATATATATGTATAATTATATAATACACCTCTATTTCTAATTTTCATCCATGGCAGCACTTTCAAGCTCACAAATTTTAGTAATGGGCCTCTCATATGTACCTGTTGCTGTTCTCACATTTACACAACGTACCAACCCATCATCACTCTTATGTGCCGCAGTCACTAGTGCTAGTGGCCATTGATTTCTAGGAACATTGTCTTGCTTCAGAAGCACTATGTCTCTTATTTTAATACTAGGATGTGTTTTCTGCCATTTTTTGCACTCTTGTAAGGTGGGTAGGCACTCTTGTAACCACCTATGCTAGAAATCATTTGCTAAATATTGCGCTTGTTTCCATCAGCGCCGATATGCATCCTTTTGGTCAAACTTCCCAGGGGGTAACACAGGACCTCCTCTCAGCATCAGCTGGTGATTGGGTGTCAAAGGTCTTTCTTCTCTACGATCATTAGATAACATTGTGATAGGTCTACCATTTATAATACCCTCTACAATGGTCAGCAAAGTTACAAAGATTTCGTCATCCATGACTTGTTGCTTCATCACCCCTGCCAACAGAGAACTTTTGGTTCTAATTTGCCTCTCCCAGATGCCACCCATGTGAGAGGCTCTGGGAGGATTAAACTTCCAAGTGACTTTCCTTTTACAGTATATGGTTTCTTTCTAAGTATTTGACACAAAGCAACCACTTTCTTCAGTCTATGCCATGAGCTGTAATGACTCAGGAATCTACTTGTATGGTCATCTTGAGTATCAGTAGCATACACTACTGGGGATGGCTTTACTTCAGCTATCCTTTCTACTTCTTCACAGTTAAATGAAGGCTGCCTGGGCCAATTACATCTATTTTGATATAGAAAACTAGGTCCCTTTATCAAACGTTCATCACTAACAAGTTCACATGCTGTCATCCCTCTGGATGCATCGTCTCCAGGATTCTCAGTAGTGGATACATATCTCCAATGTGTAGGTGTGGTATGATCCAAAATCTTTGCCACTCTATTGCCAACGTAAGTTTGAAACCTCTTTGCTGTACTCTGTAAATACCATAACACAATAGTGCTATCTGTCCAAAAAATAGATTCTTCTAATATTATTTTAAACTCTTCCTTTAGGAGTTTGTCTAATCTAACTGATTTTAGTGCTCCAGCCAACTCTGACGTGGAATAGTGGAACCCTTTAAAGGTGCAAGTCTAGACTTGCCATAATGAGATAAACAGAGATAGTTTGAGGCTCAAAAACAATCAATAAATAAGAAACAGCACTGGGTAGTGCTTACAATTTTGTCCTTTGGTACAACACATCGAGGAATTCTGAACTCCCCAAAAATATGCAAATCAGTCAGCCACCGGCCCCATTGTTCCTCCAAGTCCCTTGGCAAGGACTCATCCCATCCTTTTTCCAGCCTTCACAATTGCTGGAATAGCCTTCTTGCCTGTAGCACAAATGGACTCACATATCCTAAGGGATCATACACTGCTGAGTGTGCTATGTAGTCCTGTTTTTGTTCTTGGTTTATCTCTTATCTGCACATCAAACCTAAAATAGTCAGACTCAATGCCCCACAGCATACCAAGTGCACGCTCTGTGGGCAGCTTCTACATGCTGACATCCAGGGTGGAGAATGATTTTCCCCATCTGTCTCTAGGTATACTGGTCATTAACTCTGGTGAGAAACAAACTTTGTAAGACAAAAGCCTCTCTTGGCCAAGAGCTGCATCACTTGACTTGTGAGAAGGACTGCAGTCTGTAATGTCTTCACCGATTTGAAGCAGTCCTCCACATAAAAATTATGAAGAATAGAGTCGAACACTGCTTGAGGAAATTCTTCCTTGAATTCTCTGGTTACTTGCTGAAGTGCATAGTTTGCACAGCTAGGACTCCAAACCCCTTCGAAAAGGTGTGAAGTCATGTGGTATGTCATAGCCTTACCTTCTGTATCATCTCCCTGAAACCACAGGAAATGCAGCACATCTCTATCCTCTAGAGGTACTCTCACATGCAAAAACATTGCCTCAGTGTCAGCTATGAAAGCAATGGCTCCCTGTCTTAATCTCAATAAGACTCCTATTAACTTATTTGCCAGGTCAGGTCCTTGCCATACATGGTCATTTAGTGATGACTTTCCAAACTTTGCAGCACAATCAATACAATTCTAGTCTTACCAGGTTTCTTAGGATTGTGTACTGAGTGATGTGACAAGTACCATACATTGCCATCAGCCTTACTCATGTCTTCCAGTGGCATCAATTCAGCATGACCTTTATCTAAAAGTTTATGAATATCCTTTGTGTATCTTTCTTTCAGATTCCTATCTTTATCTAATCGCTCTCCCAACATCTGTAAGCGTCGTTCAGCCATACTACGGTTGTCAGGTAGGCAAGGTCTTTCTGCCTTAAAAGGAATATTCAATGCATAGTAACCATTTATTTAAGGCTGGTTCTTATCCCAGACTTCTAAAACTTTTAAGTCACTCTGAGACTTACCTAGTTATTCACAGTTGACTCCTGCCAGGTCCCATAACTTAAACAAGTCCTTCTCCATCACTGAAGTAGTGTGTACAAAATGAGAAGATCTCGCTGTGAGCTTAAAATGGTCAATAGGAGCGTTAATGGTCCAGCCTAATGGTGTATGAATGGCAAATGGCTCACCAGGTTGTCCCTTTTTTACTTCATCAGGTATCAAGAGATCAGCACAGTCCTGCCCTACTAGCAGGTGAACCTGATCTACCTCCAATTCAGGTAACCTTAGGTTCTTCAGGTGTGACCACCTTTCAATATCAAGTTGACTTGACAAGCCTGACAAGTCTAAATTCAATGTTGGCCTAACAGCTGCTTCTGGTATACAAAAAGGTTCATGTGTGACATCAAGATCAGATAAAAGAAGAGTAATAACAGGTGAATTAATAGGTATTCTTGTCTGTGCAATAGTAGTGAGTTCCAACTGATGAGTCACACCTCTGGTTCCTAACTTTTCACGTAATTCTTCTGTGCAATATTTAGTATTTGTTCCTGGGTCCAACAGTGCATATGTATCAACAACAATATTTGTATGCAAACATCTGACTCTTGCTGGCACTATAGGAAGAGCAAGTCTACCACCTTGTCGGCAGGGGAAGTTACTCACTCTGGGATTCATAAAAGTATTGAGTGGTGTGTAGTTAGTAAACTGTGTTACTGCTACTGGTATCTGTGATTCTGATGTAGGAGTGTGTGTTGGTGCTTCCTATATATTAGCAACATCATCTGCTTTCTTACTTGGGAGATGAAGATACTTGCTGTTTTTTCCTTCCGCAGCCTTCAACATTACAGATAAATTTTCTTGAACAATCTTTAGCAATGTGTCCCTGAGCAAAACAACTCACACAAAGACCCTTAGATTTTACAAGATTCCAACGGTCCTTTACTTTCATAGCCTTAAATTGTGATCAAGATATTACATAATGTTTTTGTCCACAACAAGGACACTTACCTCCTGTGCACTTCCTGCTCTCTGGTCTGAATGTATCCTCAGTTACATAAGCATTGACAGCAAAACTTTCAGCCACTCTCTTTGGAGCTCTGTTCATCTGATTCTTACCTTTTTCCTTCTGATTCTTACTAATTAATTTCTAAAGACTGGATTTGAAACCTCGTCAGCAACATTACAAATGAACTTCACAAATTCTGTAATTTCTGGTCCTCTTCTATACTTGGAGCAAATCTCATGATTAACTTTTACCCATCTTGTCTGCAGATAATAAGGTAACATTTCCACTATTTTAAGCATAATGTCTCCACTTGCTAGCTGATTGATAGAGTTCATTTCCTTAAGGGACTCGAGACAGCAAGTGAGCTCATCAGCATACTCTCTGAGATCAGCTCATCCCTTCACATTTGGTCTATTGGTAACTTTTCTTACCCATTCACATGTAATATTATAAGTTTCCAAATCTTTCTTCTAAAATTTCTAAAGCTCTTATATAGCTTTCTTCAGGACTTTTATAATAAGTACTCTTCAATGCAAGAGCTGCCTTTCCTTTACAGTACTTTCCTAAGCATGCCAGTTTTTGAGCTGCTGGGATTGACAAACACCCTATGGTATCCTTAAATTACCTTATGAATTGCCAATACTCCAAAGCATCACCACTAAATGGATAAATTTCTACTCTAGATACTTGCAGAGATTCAACTATAGACTGTTGCTCTATTCGTGACAGATCCAGCACCTGGCTTAAGGTGTCTACTAAAATAGATGCAGCTTTCTTTTCTGAATCTTCTATTTCAACATTAGAGGGGTCCACTGATACTCTTGAGGGTTTTCTCAGGTGTTCTATAGGTGTACTTTCAAATCTTGAGATATCACTGGTCACTTTTGGGCGTCCCGGTGTATTCATAGGTATGGTTACATGTGTGATGGGACCAAACCCTTCAGTTTGCAGCTTGTGTTCTGAAGTTTCATTAGAATTAACTTCTTCCTTCAACTTATTGAGTTCCTCCATTGCTCCCTGTTTCTCCCTCTTAATCATCAGTTCACTCTCCAATTTTGCCCTTTTTAACTCAATTGTTTTTCCTTCTGCAATAATAGCTGTCGATTCTGCACTTCGACCTGTTGTGCTCTTGATAATTGTTTAATTTCTACTTCTAAGTCCATGTTCTTTGCTTCCAGGCAAGTATCTAAAATTTCTTTGAATGCCATTTTTTTTTCTGGCACAGCATTTTCTGGTATATCATCATCCAAAAACTTATTACCCTCTTGGCTCTTGTCACAAGCTTCCTCTTCCTGTGAAGCTATCCAGTTAAATAAGGCGTCTTGAAAATCCATATTCCGAGTCATAACCTCTATTTTATATACTTTGGCCTCTTCAAGCTGATCTTCGTCCTGCAATAACTCAAGAAGCTCAAGGTGAGCCGTTTCAAATACAGTAACATACTCAGAGTAATCATCCATCTTCTCCTTTGCTTGAAGGTTCTTGGCAGCACCAGCTAACTTGTCGATAGCAGTCATCTGTCTGGTAAGAGCTCCCTTTGCCCAGCCTTGTTTCTTCTTGGCATCAGCTACAGGTCTATCCTGATCACCAGCAATGTCCTTCAAAGGGATTTCTTCTCCCTCTGCTACCTGAGTTATTAAATCTCTGGTCTGTTCTGTGTTCATCTTGCATTTAGTCTGTTTGCAGGATATTCTTAAACTTCAGGAATGGCCAAAAATTTTGGACTCTTACACCTCCTGTGTAGATAGGTATATTAATCAACAGGTATGCACTAATATTTTCCTTGCGTTACTTTCTATTTTATATTCTAGATTCATAGAGCAGTAAAAAACTAGATTTTTGGGACTCGTTTCAATGGTTTATTAACGAACGAACAAACAAACGTTACAAAATTATTACAATTCTGGCCGCTTCTTCTTTCTTTTTCTATTACTATAGGCAACCTGCACAATATGGAGGAGCGCCAAATTTAAATTTCTTAAATGTTACCAGGTGTTACATAAAAGTATTCAAACTGACATAGCAATAAGGTATTTTGAAGGAAGGAAAACATTAAATATATGCCAGAATAGTTTATTTGCTTTTGTGATTTATACAGCAAAGTTCTCTTTGAATTTCCAATTGTAAGTTTTAATAGCTTTGAAGCTACATATGAAATAATTAATCCACAAAAATGATGAATGAAAGTTTTTGGAATTTATAATACATATATTGTTGAGTATGTTTTGTTCTACATGCCCACCGTCATAAAGTATTCAAACTGACATAGCAATAAGGTGTTTTGAAGGAAGAAAATCACATTTCTATGAGTCTTCATGCAACCCGTTTACACTCAATCTCCTTCCTCCTATCCCTTTATGAAAATATAGATCTGTGGAAAATAGAATATATCATCATGTCTAGTGCAGCAACAGATGAGTGAGGGGAAGTATAGTTTTCTGAAGTCTGCATAAGTTGGGGGTTTGTTCCATACTATGATTAGATGGGTGAGGATAATCCATTAAAAATCGTGTGAGAAAAGTGGAGGTTTTATTACTCAAACTTAGATGTCCGACATGGCGTGTTCTACTCCAGTGAAAACAACAAAACAATAGCGCAATGCAAAGCGCACGAATTAATCAGCTCAAAAGTTATACATAACATTCCTCCCTCCAAGAAAAGACATACAAAACTTATCAAAAATGGATCAGAAAAATATCAACATACAACAATCATTATACAGAAATATCAATATATTATGGCAACAAAAGACATTACAAATTTAATTTTTCTGGTGGCTTGATAATTCTCTTTGATCTCCGTAATACTGGAGATGGTGATACAATCTGTTTATCATTCACACCACACCTTTCAGTTTCTGAGACTGTGTCTTCAGACTCAATACAATTACTATCAGGTTGAACTGAAACATCACACTTTTGTGAAGATACTTCAACATCATTAGTGGAACTAGAGGCATAGGAATAATTACTTACATTCGAAGAACCTAAAGGCATTGGAGACTCTCTAGGTGTCTTTTAATACAAGTACCAGTAAATCTAGGCATAAGCTGATCATGATGCCTCTTCCATGATATATTACCAAAATCATGAACTTGCACCAAATAATTTCTTACACCAAGCACTTCAATAATTTTACCTTCAATCCAAGACTCTCCCTTCCCAAAATTTTTAGCAAAAACTGCATCACCAACATTGTACATATTTGTTCCTTCAGAGAAAACTTTCTTTGACAATTTTTCCAGGTCTCTGTCTTTGTTAGGGGAACATTTTACAGATACTAAAGTTGTTTTAAAACATCTTCCAAATAGTAACTCTGCTGGTGATTTACCTATACCACTATGCATACTCTTTCTATAATTGTACACAAATCTACAGATTCTAGTATTCAATGATCCACTGTTGAATTTACTTAAACCCTCTTTTAAAGTTCGAACTGCTCTTTCCGCCAACCCATTAGATGATGGATTGTATGGGGCAGGAGTTAAATGTTGAATACCATTTTTCTTATAAAAAACTTTAAATTTCCTCGGACACAAAATATGGAGCATTATCCGAGACAACTATGTCTGGAATACCAAAATTAGAAAATGTTTTTCTAAGCAATTCAATGGTAACACTTGAAGTCATTGAACTAGTAACTTGAACATCTAGAAACTTAGAATATGCATCTACAATTACAAGAAAATATTTGTTATTTATGGGTCCAGCATAGTCAATGTGAAGTCTTGACCATGCCTTATCAGGGGTAGACCATGACAACACAGGAGCTTGGTTTGGTTGAAAATTTTTAAAACAAACTGGACAATTCTTTGTAATTTCAGAAATATCTTGGTCAATTTTAGGCCACCAAACCCAATTCCTAGCTTCTGCTTTCATCACATTTATCCCATTATGACCACTATGTAAGTGCTCAAGTATTTTACATCTTAAGCTGGTAGGTATTACAATTCTGTTTCTGTACAAAATTACATTGTCATATAAACTAAGATCAGATTTAACAGAACCATATTCATGTAATCTCAAATCCATTTGTAGACCAACCAAATCTTATATTATGCATGAGTTGACCCAAAACCTCATCTTTCTGAGTACAATTTCTGATTTTTTAAAAAGAAATATCTTCAAAATCTAAAGCTTCAACTAACTTAATGTATTCATTTGGAGTCATGGATTTATGATCATCATCAATAGGCAACCTGCTAAGGGCATCAGCCACAACATTTTCTTTACCCACTTTGTAAGTAAGCTCAAAATCATATTGAGAGAGAAACAGTGCCCAACGCTGAATACGAGCATTGGCATTAGTAGGAATATGACGCCCTTTGCCAAATAAACCTAAAAGTGGTTTATGGTCGGTCCTTGCTTCAAATTGTCTTCCAAGTAAAAAATATCTAAAGCGATTCAACCCAAAAACTAAGGCAAGCCCTTCTCGGTCAATTTGAGCATAGTTCTGTTCAGCTGATGTCAGTTTTTTACTAGCAAAATAAACTGGTAATTCTCTTCCATCAATTTTTTGCAACAATACACATCCTACACCAATAGGAGACGCATCCACTTCAACAACTAGTGGACTATTACCATCATAATTAGCCAAAAGGGGACCTTTTGATAAATCCGATTTTACAATTTCAAAAGCTTTGTTTTCAAGTTCAGACCATTTAAAAACTTTATTCTTTTTTAGCAATTCATACAAGGGGGGCAGCTTGGAAGAAAAATTCTTAATGAATTTACAATAATATGTCAACATTCCAATAAAAGATTGCAACTCTGCAACAGAAGTAGGGGGTGGAGAATCTAGAATAGCTTTGACCTTCTTAGGGGAAGGTTTGATTCCTTCACCTGAGATACAAAATCCAAGATATTCTAAAGAAGAAACCTTAACAGCACATTTTTTCTTGTTAATCTGAACATTATGCTCTTGCAAAATTTTTAACACTTCAATAAACCTAAGATCATGCTGCTCTTCAGATTCACCACTTACAATAATGTCATCCAAATAAGCATCAACTCCCTCTACATCTTTCAACAGGTTAGCCATAAATCTCTGAAATATAGCTGGTGAAGAAGAAAGACCAAAAGGTAATCTTTTGTACTTAAACAAACCTTTATGTGTATTTACTACTAAATACTTTTGGCTTTCTTCACTCACAGAAATCTGTAAATATGCATTTTTTAAATCAATAGTAGAAAAAATCTTTCCCTTACCAATAGATGCTAACAACTCATCTGTTTTAGGTAATGGATATTGGTCACATGATATACATTTATTCAATTCTTTAAAATCTCCACAGATACGTACAGACTCCTTATCCGATTTCAACACAGTAACAATGGGGGCAGCCCACTCACTATGGTTAACAGGCTCAACTATATCATCTACAATCAGTTTATTTAAAGCATCTTCAACTAAAGGTTTATAGTGAATTGGAACTGATATGTGTTTTCTGAATTTTGGAACTACATCACTCTTAACATGAATGTGAGCTGTAATATCTGAAATGGGTTTATTAGGATTAACTTCATAATCATTCAACAATTCTAACCACAGAACCATTGACTTTAGAAATTTTAGAAGAATCATTAATACCAGACAAATAAATACCTATTTTTGGCATCAAATCTTTGCCACATAAGTTAGAATTATGATTCCCTACAACATAAAATGTCTGTTTCACTTGCAGAGAATTATAGTAAACATCCACTCCAACTTTACCCAAAACATTTATTTTGAGATCATCATAAGCATTTAACATTTTATTACAATCTACAATGGACAATCCCAAATTATGAACCCAATCTTTAGTCAAGGTACTCACAGCAGCACCTGTATCCACCTCAAAAGGTACAAACTTACCATTAACCAAAATATTCACTTCATCTTTACCAATAGCATTGACATTTTTTACTGACAACAGTCTTTCTTCATCAGTATCACTGGAAACTGCTACCTTGTCTACTGCTTTAACTTTAACCTTATGTTTTTTCTCAGAAGCCTTATTAAAACTTTCTTTTACTGGCTTTGGCTTCACATTACCTTTGACATCTTTTGAAGCCTTCCAACAAACTTGTTTTAAATGTCCTTTCTTACCACATAAATTACATGTTAAATTCTTAAAGCGACATTTTGCACTATCATGAGGGTAACCACAGTGTTTACAAGAAACTGACTTACTCATGGGACCATTGGTTGGGGTTTTAACCTTTTGAACAACACCAGCCTTTTCAGAAACATAAGCTTGTTCAAAATTCAAAACTCTCTCAACTATTTGGATAGAAGACATAACCTTCAAATTTAAATTTTCAGCAACCAGATTTGAAAAATAAACCTCATTTTCAAGAGCCATAAACAACTGATCCCGCACACGAGAATCAAAGTTGCTACCAAAATCACAGTCTTTGGCTAGACACTTCAGGTCTGCATACAAATCTTTTAATGTCTCACCTCCTTTTTTCCTCCTTTGTTGAAAAGCCAATAAACTTCTATGATAACTAGGCTTTACATCATAATGTGCCTTAAGTAATTTGCATAAATCCTCATACGACTTAGTATTGTGGTAAATCTGGGGCACAAATGTTTCCTAAAATAGCATAAACTTCAGTACCAATAGAAACCAGAAGTAAATTTTTTTTACTATTTGCCTCAGTTATTTCCAAATTTAAAAAATTTGCTTCCAACAAACTTAACCACAATTCAAAAGAAATCTTTGAAGGATTAAAATGATCAATGTTCACTCTGCGGTTAGCCCTATTTTCATTTTCTTGAGGCATGATTATAGGCTAAGTCACTGGGTGAACTGGTAATAATCTCAAAATACACAACATGCAATCATGGCACAGACAGAATAGGCTAAATATTATAGCACTGACAACATAAGCTAAACATCATAGAACTAGGCTAGGCCTATATGCAATTTGTTTTACTCCACTCCTCAAAACACTGGGGTTAAGCACCATATGCATACGGTAGGCTATGATCAATCAAGGCTACCGTACACAAAACACTGGAAACAAGGTTACCGATAAACACAATTGACCTACCATAGGCTATCATCCATCCTAGGGTACACCTTGGAAAATAATCACTATAGCTTTCCAATCTTGAAAAAATCGTCAGCATTAGGCTTAAACAGTTATAATACGGCATCTATGAAGGCTCCAATGCTAACTGCAAAACTTGATCAAAACAGCCTATGGAGGGTGGCCACGGGAACGAAAATCTCGGAAGTCAGAAGCTTACCCAATTTACCGGCTACCTCAAAACTGCAAAAAATTCACTTAAATACTGCAAACCAGAAGTTCCTTTTGCTACTGCATTGGTCTTTGTACCTCGTCGCCATTTGTTCCATACTATGATTAGATGGGTGAGGATAATCCATTAAAAATCGTGAGAAAAGTGGAGGTTTTATTACTCAAACTTAGATGTCCGACATGGCGTGTTCTACTCCAGTGAAAACAACAAAACAATAGCGCAATGCAAAGCGCACGAATTAATCAGCTCAAAAGTTATACATAACAGGGTTCGTTCCCACTGTCCTAAGAGCCTGTAAATCGGATCACCAATGCGAACATGTGGCTTGAGCTGATAGTTCCGGACCTTTCTGATAGTGGGTCAATTCTAGGCACAGTAGAACTATCCTTGGAGAGGGACTTAAAGGACAGCTTGAAGACTCTAAATTAAGGTTTTTCCTCCCTAAAAGTGCCTATTATACACAGGGTATTAATGCACATATGTCATGCTCAGATAATACTAAACACCTGTCGCTGCAGTGCAGTAATAATAATGTCGTAAGTTGGTTAATTATTTTTACAGTTGTTGATTATCATTCACGTCTGTTGTTCTCATCGCAAGCAAATCCATCTTAAATTTTTTATTTGATTTTTGTTCAATTTTCATATACTGTATTTATTTTAAAGAACAAGGCTTTATCCAGAATGCCTCATTTTTTATTTTTTGCTCAACTACTCTATTCATTGTGCTTTATAATCATTATATACAATTCAGTTTACTTACGGCTCATCACTTTTTACTCAGAAAATAGTTTAATTAAATTTGAGAAGCTCTATAGGACCCAAGTCACAAAATCGAGGAGTTGTAAGCTTGCAGATGACAGTATATACACATAACTTTAGTGAGGAATAATGCATTATGCAATTCATAATTAAAGAAGAATTTGAGTCATCTTTCCGCTGACTGTTGAGTTCCAAAACAAGCTTGTGCATTATGTTCAGTTATATATGGTGCTTGTAAGTCCTTATATATGGCAAATGAAATCTATGTATCCTGTGATACATAATTGCACTCTCACTGAAAGATATCTCTTTAATTACTACATGAGAACGATATACAACCATACACCATTTGCCAGGAATGAAATTGTACTGCTCAAACTTCTTGAGTAACTGCTTAGATTGTATTCTTAATACCAACTACAAGAAAGACAAATGCCTGCCAAAACAAATCTCCTAACTTGAAATACGACTCTGAAAAGAATTATTATTTGTCAGAAAAGGTTAGTAACAAGCTCAATGCTGGTTATCCAGGTAAATTTTTTTAAAGAATTCTGCTTAGTGAATCAAGAGTGTAATAGCTGTGCCGTTTGTGTATATGTAAGTGTGTATTCACAGTCCTATTTACAGTTATATCCCCTAGGGCTTTTGCCAGGTATGAAAATATCCGTATCATCCTTGGTGCATGTCATCTAAAGAGAAGAGGAATGTATATTTGAAGACAACCATTTGGACTCATTTTACAGTTCTCTCTGCCTAAGCCTAAGCATGAAGACTTCTCATTGGACTCTGAACCAGCTTACAGAAGTCTTAAGAATTTCTTGGCTACCAGGGAGCAGTTTAAAAGTTCATGCTAAAGTAGATTGTGTCCGGTACGCCAAATTCAAGACTGTGTGTAAAGCGTGTCAATCGTACATGTTAGGCGGAAATTGTACATACGTCGGCTGTTCTTCACGAGATGGGGGAATGTTGACCATTAATGTTCAACTGATTATTTAAGATGGTACAGCAAGAGCTTACATGACACTGAATTCCCTGGAGCATTTTCAGAATGTATTCCAAATTCCTGGCCCATCTTTTTCATCACTTTGTCAAGATATGGTTGCAAAGTGTGAAAAATTTTCTTATAGGCATGGTAAAACAATCAGGACAAATTTGAATGAAAGCATCTTAGGAAGACAGGAAGATTTTGACCTGATATGTTTGTGCGGCTGAAATCATCATCTGAAATTCATCTGTCAGCTGTTCATGCATCAGTCAGACAGGGAAGGAATACTTCAGCTTCTCTGTTTCCAGGTTTCAAAAATTTCTTCCCCATAAGGAATAACTGCAGGAATTTGGTAGGACAGAAAATTATTCTTAAAAGATAATTCTATTTTGTCTGATATGATGTAAAAATACACTTCAGCTTATCCGTTTAGGCTTTGAAATTTCAAATACTCTATATATAATTAGCATCCATGTTTCAAGGTAAATTAGTATTTTTGGGTTACTGCGTATATTATTAAGGGGATGGAAAACAGCATATTTTTTATTTCAGTAATAAAGATTTAAGGTATTATACTTGCAGCTCTTAATCTCATGAGAAGGAAAGTTAAAATCAATTTAAAAACAGGCTGTTCATATACTCCATAGTCAAACAGTGTTTGTAGGTGTGAAGGCGACGTTAGTCCGACTTGGCAGCTTAAAGGTTTGGGGATGTAGATCTGAGCGGGTTTTCAATTGTCCTAGCATATTGTAAAGCCTCGTGGTGAGAAGAGAGGAAAAACATGTGGATTACTCACCAGTACCGTCCCTTGGGGGATTGTTGAGCCATTTGTAAATAAATGTGAATAAAACAATGATTTCTAGTTTTCAAAGTTTTTTATTTATCTGAAGAGAATTTTTTGTCAGCCTTCTTTGGCATAGGCTGGGCATCTATTTGCTGCTCCTGACTGAGACACATTTTAGTATAGTTACTCATGCAAGCATTTATACTTCCTGAATGGTAATTCATACAGACCATGCATAATAATGTTTGTTCACCTTGGATTTGCTATACTGTATTCAACTTCTTTTTGTTTCATATTAGATCTATTGTAATGTATGTAAATAAATGAAATGAAAAAAAAAAAATAAAAAGCCACGATGATGAGTCAAATTCGTCCTCTTGAGTAGGAAGTGGCATGATGCCCTCCAATGACTACCCCCATATTAGGAGAGGACATCACTGGTTGAGTGGATTGACTTTTGTTTTTATAGAGACCATATTATTACCAAAGAAATCATGATTGTTTGATATATAGCATTTTCTATCTCTTAGTAAAGATATCTTGTTTTATTAGTCCATTTTCCCTCTAATTCAGTCTTTATAACTCTTTTCTCTCCTCTTTGGCAACAATTCATTATTTGTAGCTAATATGTCATGAATATCAAGTTCATATGCAGTAGAAACTATGAGGTTCAGAAGACTGAAATTACAGATAGTTTTGTTTGCACTCCTTTTGTTGCAAGTAAAATGAAATATATGACATGGTGTGGTACGCTGTGCTAAACCTAGTTTGTATATACTTCAGAATTAGTACAACAAAGGAAAAATATTGTCTATCGTGTGAAACAAGTATTCTGCTCCTCTTATTACATGTGGATGTTGTTAGAAATTTCTTTAGTTGTTGAAGATATTGTCACTTATAACAGAATTGGAATCCCCTGAAGATAATGACATGGGACATGGTATTGAGTGCGTTAGTAAAATATAAGCATGTATTACATTACTTCGATGAAATGGAAGTGTTTTACCACCAGGCCATAAGACCGGTTTTTACATCATCCATACAGTTTACAAGAACTTTTCTCCATGAAGATCTTTCTCTGTTATCTGCATATCTAAGACTTGTAAAAAAAAATCATACTATTATTAAAATCTTTTCTTATGTACATCAGTTTGAGTTATCCCTCTTAAAAACTTGTCTAGCTTACATAGTCAGTCATCACTTATGTTGCTCAGATTTGCTTTATAACTGATTTATGCCATTGTATACTTGGCTCTAAAGATTTGAGTGATATTTCATCAGTATTTAGTACTTTACTCAATAATCATTTTTGGGTGAAAGAAAGGACCAGGCGCACTCTCCTTACTCTGTGCCAGGTTCAACTCCCTAGAGGGAGAGGATACAGCAGCAGTCACTCCCTCGCTGCTCCACATCTCATGCCTACTCAGGAGGCATGACCACAGAACAAAAATAATATTGTAATAAAGATGATAAATAAAACATGAAAGTAAAATAATTTTTTATTATTAACAAAATGAGTGTCTGGTTCAAATACAAGTCTTCCCCAAATAAATAT
Organism: Halocaridina rubra; assembly: GCA_037179515.1. Lineage (NCBI taxonomy): Eukaryota > Metazoa > Arthropoda > Malacostraca > Decapoda > Atyidae > Halocaridina > Halocaridina rubra. The sequence continues at coordinate 13,961 of JAXCGZ010017140.1, read as the reverse complement.
GTAGTCTCTACACCCTTCATATCTCCTGTTTTTTCACATGTTGGAGCCTTACATATATACTCTATTACTCCCACTCTCTCTCAGAGGGATTAGAGTATGTATGTAAGGCTCTCCATTATGTAAAAGACAAGAGCTATAAAGGGTGTAGAGACTATATATTTATCTGGGGTGCCAGGAAGTATAGTCTCTGAACATATAAGCTTTTTTTTTTCTTTTTAGATAATGAAACATTACATATATACTCTGTTCCCTCACAAACTGAGGAAAAGAGTATATATATAAAGCTCTAATATCTAAAAAATCTGAGCTTATAATGTGAAGAGTGCTATATAGTAACCTGGGGTCTTATACCTACAGCTAAACTTCTGTAGTCATGCAAAAATCATCTCTGCTCAAGAATTGCACGTAATATAGTGTATTCATTGGTGGAAAACTACAGATAACCTAAGACTTAACAGTGTCTTGAGCAAGACATAGGGAAAAAAACTCGGAAGGGCAACTTCCTACATTCCCATCACGATATTATACTAAAAGGATGTTTGGTTCATTTTTTCATTAGCTTTTCTGTAGTTTTAATTCTTACAATATTTTTCTGAGTGGTCACCATGGGTCACAGCACCTTCAGGAAAGATGCTAAAGGTCATATTTTTGATATGAGGATTTTCAAAATCCATCAGTAGCAGGTAGAGTGAATGCTTCAATTCTGTCAATATTTATATTTTTACAATTCCTTAAAAATGAAGAATAAGACCCAAATAGAAACTTTATCTGAAAAAGTTTGTTAAGGAGTTATTTTTTCCACCAATGTCATGATATGAACATATTCATCCTTTCTTAGATACTGATACATGGTACCAACACTGAGTCATATTTTATGGGATTAAAACTGACACACAAAAGGGGAAAAAAGAAAACTACATCCTTTGTGTATAACGTTAAGAATTGATTTCTGTTACTGTCTGGAAATGTTTCTTTGATTACTGTCAATTATTCAAAGCACTATTCAAATAAGCTTATCAGATCTCATCTACAATTATACTATAAGAAAGAAGTAATTTTCTTTCCTCTCCTCTAGCTTTTCTGTCAGATTTACTTCCTATTTTTGCTTGTTTCCAGCATCTTAAATATGATACTTAGTGCCACTGATATTGTGTTTGCGCATTTTTTAAGCACATGAGGGGATATGTCATCAGGACCTGTAGCTTTATGAACATCTAAATCCATCAGCGCTTTGCATACCTCTGTGGCTGTAAGGTTGATGTTCTCTATACCGGCCCTTGAGCTTCTATCACTGCAATCTGAGGGGGTGGGGTATTTTCTACTGTAAGTACTGACTGAAACTCCTTGTTCAATTCTTTGCAGATCTCTTCATCCGTCTCAGTGATGCTTCCATCCGCTCTCTTTAGCCTTAAAACCTGTTCTTTTACCTTCAGTTTTCCTCTGATAAAGCTGTGGAAAAGCTTGGGATTTTCTTTAGCCTTCCTGGTGATGTCCCTCTCATAATCTCTCTCTGCCTCTCTCCTTTTACTTAGGTAGTCATTTCTTGCTCTTTTGTAGGTTTGCCAGGCATTTATGTTTCTTCTCCTCCTATACCTTGTCCAGCATTTGTCTCTCCACTCCTTAGCTCTTTTACACCCATTATTGAACCATTTCTCTCTGGCATGAATTACACCTACTTTGGTGACAGGTATGCAGCAATCTACTATCTTCCCATATTTCTCACAAAAGATGTCATACATTTCTTGTACAGATTTGTTGTAAAATAAGGTTCTCCAGTAAATAACTGCAAAAAGCTCATTCATTTTGATGTAATCTCCTTTCGGATAGTTCCTCCTCATGTCCTCAGTGCCTCTACTCTCAGGAAGAATATCTTCAATGATATACTCCATCAACAACACACAGTGGTCACTCTTTCCAATTGGTGGTTCATACTCAATATTTTCAATATCCAACACATTATCTGTGAACACTAGATCAAGTAGTGATGGCTCATCCCCACCCCTGGCCCTTGTTGGTTCCATTACATGTTGGTGTAGGAAAATCCCTTGTACGCAATCTAGGAATCTTGCCCCGAATGTGTCCAATCCCTAACGAGGACTCGCAGTGGCATGTAAAAAGTAAAAACTAGCATATGTACAGTATATACAAAACGTATATAAATAATAAAAATATAATACACTCTCCTCTCAACATAACGCAAGGATAGGTTCTCAAAGGGGCTCGCGTAATATAAATTTCGCGTAATTTGAATAGTCAATTTCCATAAGGAATAATGGTACTAGGCATAGATACGATCCACAAGCATACATATTCACACTATGCCAAAGAAATAAGATAAGTAAAACATAATTTACAAGTACAAAACAAAGCTAAAATACCTGTTCTTATGTATATTAAAATACAAATATCGTAGAGTATTAAAGATATACAGATTTGCATATAAATACTGTACAGTAAACAAATTAACGCACTCTATTATGCAGTGGGCAACAGGCATATTGGGACGTGCGTGTAGGCAGTGAGCACGTGACTTAAGTGGTAGAAGAAGAGGGAGAATGAACCCCTCTCTGCAAACATAAACAAAGATAAAATAAAAAAGTTAACAAAAGGAACACTAGAAAACTAAATTTTTTTCATGCAACACCTAATTTACTGCAATAACATAAAATATAAAACACATTCTACTAACTCTATAAACGGTGAGCAACAGGCATGGGACAAGCTTGGTGGCGATGAGCGCGTGACTTAAGCGGTAGAAGAGGAGGGGGAAGCAGGAGAACGAACCCCTATCTGCCTTTCTCGCTCTTTTGTAAGTAGAAGTACTTCCATAGTCTTTCTTGTGCGCTTACTGGCTATGATAGATGAAAAAATATATGCAAAAAAGCACAGGAAATAGAGAGCTTCCCACAACAGCAGTTTAAACAAGAGATATATCCACACAGTATGCTGGGTGAAGAAAGACTGAAGCACATGGCATCATGGCGGCAAACTGCCTCCGAGGCAGTCGCTTAGTTACTAAACTGAACCATTTTTTTCACTTTTTCAAGTGCGTTATTCACCGAATTAGATTTTTTTATACTATTATTTTTAATACGTGTTATTCCAAATCCGAATAAATTGCGAGTTCACTATATAACTGGCTGTAAAATAGAATTAAATATTGGTACATTAGTGAGAAGGAAGCTATACTTTCATTACTTATTTCTTTATTTATTTTCTTGGAAATTATCAGTGGGTACAACCCTACGTTGGAGCTCCCCACTGAGTGCTAGGAAGGGCAGAATCCAGCATTCTCTTATAGCTTCAAACTGCTAGAGTCCACCCCATAATGGGGATTAACATTGACACATAAATCGGCCAGTGAACAGATACTTTTACGAGCAACGGTTGACTAAAGTTGATACACATGTTGAAATCTTGTGTATCAAACTTAAAGTCCCTTCTCACAGCAGCAACCCCATACTCCTTAATCATATCAAAGAAAGATAAATATAAAGCATAATGTTTATGCTTTAAATCATATTTACAATAAATGCAATAAAAACCTTAAGGATTTATAAATCATAAAAAACATATTATACTAACACTACAAAAATATTATAAATGATGGCCATATTCCTCTTGCCATAGCTAACATGCATGTTCTGCAGAGCAGACAGCACATCCCGTATATACACTAATAACAAAGGAACCGAAAGATATTCTATGACCATATTATTATTATTATTCATTATCATAAGACATGCAAAAGCCCAGCTGGAAAAAATCAAAGAGTATAGAGGATACGGCTCCAGCAGAAGAAGCATTTTGGTGACAAAAACGTTATACAGCTCAGGTAATTTCTATTTTTCACTAATATCAAATACCTTTCATATCCAAAATATTCTTCCCTAGAAGCTACACTATTTCACATGTTTGTGGTCGTGACTTAAATTTTCGAAACCAAAGGTTCACGTTTGTTGATCACCATTTTTTTTGGCTCAGTTCTTTACTTATGTAGTTTTTCTGTCCTTTAAAGTACAGTACTACTCTTCAATACTCTAATATTGTAATTTAATAAACAAGTGCATGAAATGACTCATTATTTGATTAAAATAAATTAAAGAATGGGATGCAGAGATATACATGTGATTAAAGTTATGAATTTTATGAAAACGAGCACGGCGCACAAATAAGAAACTCACCACTGCAGCGAAGGTATCGCACGTGCGATACGATGGATGCCGTCTTCTCTTGCGGAATACAAAATTTTTTATTTGTCTTCTTTGTTACCTTGTAAATATAAGAGGGAAAGTAATCTTTAGGTACAATCAGTAATGTGATTTGTTTTACATCACAGAATCCCTTTTCTAGTAAGAGCTAGGATGGTGCCTTCATTTGGTTATGGCATATGTGATCGTTACCCTGAGTGAATGAATAAGAAGAAGAAAGCCCTCTTGTCATATTGCTTTCATTATCTGAAATGGAATCCATACTTTACAATGGCAATTGGATCTGATCTGAGAAATTCATCAAACACAAACCCATATGACTTTTATCTCCAGATTAGCAAAATGCTAAATACTCTTCAGTACTAAAAGACATTTAAAACAGTTTCTGAAAAACTACCATTTTCATGGTAAGATCTTCCTGAACAACAATATAAAGTCTACACATTTGTTTCAGAACAAGGCAGATGCATATCATTGGTGCTACCACTATACAGATTCTTGTTCCCCTAAAATAAGGAATAAATTGAATTCTACTTGCAAACAATACAATGTGGTGGCGGGCACAGCATCAAAAGAATAGCCCCTACGTATTCCCTGCGTGTCGTAAGAGGCAACTAAAAGTGGATGGGGCGGGGGGACAAGGAATCCCCCCTTGTATTAACCTCCTGCGAGACGTCAAAGAAGAAGGGGAGTAGAGGGGAGAATAACTTCTCCCCAAACTCTAGTTTTGGGGTGTCTAAATGTGCGTGGTTGTAGTACGATAGAGAGCAAAAGATGTGAGATTGGATATATGTTTGGTAAGAGGAGGATGGATGTATTGGCACTGTGTGAGATGAAGATGAAAGGAAGAGGAGAAGTGGCATTTGGTGATGTGACGGGTAGGGTGTCGGGGGTTGAAAGGGGGAGAGCGAGAGAAGGTGTGGCATTATTGCTGAGTGAATGGATGGTAAATAAGGTAGTGGAATGGAAGGAAGTGTCATCTAGGCTGATGTGGGTTAGGGATAGGATAGGTAGGGAATGTTTGGCTTTTGTTAAGTGCGTATGGGCCAGGATGTGAGAGAAGTGAGGAAGAGTGGGATGAATTCTGGAATGAGTTAACTAGGTGTGTGGATGGTCTGAGTAGAAGGAACTATGTAGTTGTGTTGGGCGACTTGAATGCCAGAATGGGTGATGGAGAGGTAGAAGGTGTTGTAGGAAAGTATGGGGTACCAGGTGGGAATGAGAGTGGCGAGAGACTGTTAGATATGTGTGTGGAGCAAGAGTTGGTGATAGATAATAGTTTTTACAAGAAGAAGTTATTAAATAAGTATACATGGATGAGAGTGGCAAATGGAAGAGTGAAAGAAAGAGCATTAATGGATTATGTGTTGGTAGCAAAGAGCATGATTGGTAGAGTGAAAGATGTGCATGCATTTAGGGGTGTGGCTGCTGGGATGTCTGATCATTTTTTGGTTGAAGCAAAAGTGGTAGTAGCAAAAGAGTGGGGAAATAGAGTGGGGGGATGTAGAAGGGAAATAGCGAAGGCGGAAGAGTTGAAAAAGCCAGAGAAGAGACAGGAATATCAGGACAGGTTGAGAGTGGCATATGACAGGGTGAAAGAAAGAGAAGTTGGGGAGTTAGAGGAGGAATGGGGGTTGATGAAAAAAGATTTTGTGGGACATGCAAGTGATGTGTGTGGAAAGAGGATTGTTGGAGGTGGCATGAGGAGGGGCAGCGAGTGGTGGAAAGAAGGGGTGAAAATGAAGGTGGAAGAAAAAAAGAGGGCTTTTGAGGAATGGCTGCAGTGTAAAAGTAGAGAGAAGTATGAAAGATATAGGGAGAAAAATGTGGAAACCAAGCGGAAGGTAGAGGGAGAGAAGAGGTTGGCAAATGTTAGGTGGGGACAGGATTTTAGTAGGTCATATGAGGAGAATAAAAAGAAGTTTTTGAAAGAAGTGAAGAGAGTAAAGAAGGGTGGATCGAGGATGGAAGAGACAGTGAAAGATGTGAATGGACTGATGTTAAGAGGGAACAATGCAAGGAAAAGATGGGCAGAATATTTTGAGTGCTTGCTGAATGTTGAGGAAGATAGAGAGGCAGCTATAGTGGCAGTGGGGGTGTTCAAGTGCCAGTAATGGGAGATGAAAATGAGAGAGAGATTACAAGAGAGGAGGTGAAAAGGGCACTGTCTGATGCGAAAGCAGGTAAAGCACCTGGAATGGATGGTGTGAGAGCGGAGAGGTTGAGAGAAGGGGGTGTGACTGCATTGGAATGGTTAGTGAGAGTGTTTAATATATGCTTTATGTTGTCAATGGTGCCAGTGGAATGGGTGATTGCTTGTATAGTGCCCCTATACAAAGGTAAGGGAGATATTTATGAATGCATAAGTTTGTAAAAGTCTGTTGAGTGTGGTACGAAAAGTGTACAGTAGGATACTTGTTAATAGGATTAGGGATAAGACAGAAAATGTGATCGCAGAAGTGCAGAGTGGCTTTAGGAGAGGTAGAGGTTGTATAGATCAGATTTTTAGTTAGGCAATTATGTGAGAAATATTTAGCAAAGGGTAAGGATGTGTATTTTGCATTTTTGGATCTGGAGAAAGTGTATGATAGAATTGATAGAGAGGCAATGTGGAATGTTTTGAGATTATATGGAATTAATGGTAAATAGTTGCATGCAGTGAAGAGTTTGTATGAAGGGAGTAGAGCTTGTGTTAGGGTAGGGAATGAAGTGAGTGAGTGGTTTCCAGTGAGTGTGGGACTGAGACAGGGATGTGTGATGTTACCATGGCTGTTCAATTTGTATATTGATGGAGTTGTAAGAGAGGTGAATGAGCGAGTGCGTGGTCGAGGTTTGAGAATGGTAGATGGGGATGATAACAAGTGGGAGCTGAAGCAGTTGCTGTTTGCAGATGATACTGTGGTGGTGGCAGATTCAGAGGAAAAGCTGTGTCAGTTAGTGTCAGAATTTGGAATGGTGTGTGAGAGAAGGAAGTTGCGAGTGAATGTGGGAAAGAGTAAGGTTATGAGGTGTTGAAGAAATGAGGATGGTGCTGGAGTGAATGTTTTGTTGAATGGAGAGACACTTGAGGAAGTTGATCAGTTTAAGTATTTAGGCTCGGTTATAGCTGCAAATGGTGGAGTGGAAGCAGATGTGTGTCACAGAGTGAATGAAGGATGTAAAGTGTTGGGTGCGTTGAAAGGAGTGATGAAGAATAGAGGGTTGGAAATGAATGTTAAGAAAGTTTTGCATGAGAAAGTGGTTGTGCCAACTGTGATGTATGGATCAGAGTTATGGGGTATGAAAGTAAGTGAGAGACGGAAACTAAATGTGTTTGAGATGAAATGCCTGAGGAGTATGATTGGTGTATCTCGGTTGGATAGGGTTAGGAAAGAAGTGGTGAGAGCAAGAACGGGTGTGAGGAGAGAAATTGCAGGCAGAGTAGATATGAATGTTCTGAGATGGTTTGGCCATGTGGAAAGGATGGATGATGAAAGACAGCTGAAAAAGGTGATGAATGCAAGAGTAGATGGGAGAAATGCTAGATGGAGGCCTAGGTTTGGATGGATGAATGGAGTAAGGAGAGCCCTAAATGAAAGGAGGATGGATGTGAGGGAAGCAAGCGAGCGTGCTAGGAATAGAAATGAGTGGCGAGCGATTGTGACGCCACTCTGATGGGCATCTGCTGTTGCCACGGGGCTGCATCTTACAGAGGTAGCCCTGTGGTAGGGGCAGTAGGAGGAGTTGGCAGTTGTGAAGCGACACAGGTTGTGGAAGAGCCGGGAGGATGGGCTGTGGCACTCCAGCAGTGCCATCTGAACGGTCGCTAGCTCCCTCGTTATTGCCCATAGAGCAAAGTAATCCCCTTATTGTTTTCTTTCTTTGATGTCGGCTACCCCCTAATTAAAGGGGGAAACAGCCAAGGTAGATAGATAGAAATTACTCGTATTTCTAAAAGTACTCTAGAGTAAAAGCAAAATACTATCACGTACAACGTTAAAGACAACCATTTAGTTAATGTCAATTTAATTTGAAAGTTGGTTACAAAAATGTGTCTGATACACTGTACTACAAAGCACACAATCAACAATTGCTCAAACACTCGTCCACCTGGTTCCCCAATAATACAGGTAACATGCACCTCAGCCACCTGGGATGAAAAGACATGCATGCTTTGATGAAATACGCAACATACTCCTTAGACACCTGGGGCAAAAAGATATACAAGTATTCACGGACACATTAGACTACCGCTAGTCAAACACCAAAAATACCCAACATCGGGATGCATAGTGTCATTATCACAGTCTCCAAACCCAACAAAAACTCAACACTACCCTCTTCACATAATCCCATTACAATACTATGCACTTATCTAAAGTCACTGAACAACTAACCCTGCAACAAATTACACTTCTCATTCCCTTAGCCCCATCATAACCTTGTTTCATATTATAATACACCACAAACACCCTACTTACAGACCTGACATATTAAATTAGCTAGCCCACACCATAGGACACTTATTGTCACATTAGGCAAATGTAAAGACTTTAATGCCATCCCCTAACAAATAACACTTTCAACAAAAACGTGCACAAAAACACACAAATATGGCCAGCCAACGACCTTTCAGGCAGGAGTGCATCCATAGTATTAGCTGATCTGTCTTCAAACATCATAAATTTTATAAAGAGACTTCCTCAAAAAACAGTTTTATCACCCATACTCTTTAACGTATATTTGCACAAGCTACCCACTCCTCACTCACCTCAAGTACACATAGCTTCCTATGCAGATAAACATAACACTCACAAGTACACATTAAAATGCAAACACAGCTGCAAACCCCCTCCTCCCCTCCCTCACCCCACACATGAATGGTTCACCACAAACAGACATAAATTAGCCACAGCCAAATCCAATGTTACTCTCCTTATAAATTGGAGAGCAGAACAAGCTAACAATTCACACCTCACCATGACCATCCCTTATAACACACACACATACACATAAAATATCTGGTATAACATATGATACAACAATGTCATTTAAACCACATATCACAAACATCAAAACAATCTGACACCAAGGTTCAATGCCTTCAGGTCACTTGCCCATACACCCTACACCACTACAACAGCTTAAGAACAATATATACACTCAGTGACTGAATATGTCAGCCCCGCTTAGGTTTCTAAACCTCAATAATACACATCACAACACCCTACACTCTATATAAAATAAACCACAGAAAATAATCACAGGCTGCATAGCAACAACACTTATAGACCACTTACACTATGAAACCAAAGTCCTTAAAATAAAAAAAAAGTGCCCACATTTGCTGCACCCTCCACAAACCAAATCAATCCACTACACAACATGGCAGAACACCCACACACCAAGGAACATCTAGCACACTGTATCACACAAAATACTGTCATCTTTTCATCCTGCCCACCCTAAACCTGCCTCTGCAAACATATCCATACCCAGTCAACTCACCATTCCACATAGTCACTCGATAGCAACACATGGCCACATGCACAACCTCCTGACATTCATCATCTGAATCCTCCAAGGGAAAACTGAGTCCACCCAGCCAAGCCGTGATGTGGGCACCATCCAGCCCTTCTGAGTTATCAGAGGAGGCTGGACAACTCCATCAGCGATGCTTGTTCAAGATGTAACACATCACTGCATACAATCAAATATGTTATGGAAGACTGCACTACTTGAAAGCACATAAGCCAACAACACAACATACATTCCCTGAGAGCTCTATAGGAAAGCCGAGGATTGGCAATGACCTTCCTTTAGGACTTAGGACTATTTGACCAGACAGCATAAGGAACGTCAACAACAACGGGAAATACAAGAAATTCTTCACTCTCACCACTAAGTATAATATTTAGTTAATAATTTATATAACATAATTAATCACAGAATGAAATTCTCTCTGCTTATAAAGGCACAAACGAAAAGCAAATACTTTAGTTAAAAATGTAAATGGCAACAGAACATGTCTACATCTAAAAGTGCAGGTGAATACGTACTCTATTGAACTAAGGACCTAACCCCCCCCCCCCAAAAAAAAGAAGTTCCAATAATTTGTCATTCTTGTTATTCCACAAATCTCTTCCTTTATGTTAAATTGAGCTTGAAATGTTAGCATTTCTAGGCCCTTTTTCCTTAACCAAGTATCATCATATTATACAGTATCATAAAGTATGATACTATATAATAATTTGGTAACAGCAAGGAAATAACAGATGCCATTACTATATTACTTTAATTCTTCATTTTCCGATAGCCCCTTATGATTCCACTGTGAATTCTGTTTCACCATTTCCCATGAGATAATTTTATGGTCTTGAAAGGCAATATTAGAAGAGGAATTTAGTAGACCCTTGTAAAAATAGGCCATATTGCGGCCAATGGTAGACTGCCACGTATCCTATTATTTCACGGTAATATCATGTAAATACTTGATATACCTTGTCACCTGATGGCTTGAAAGGAGTGAATACAGGGAGGTTTTACAAGCAGATAATATGAATAACTAATAAGAAAAACCTCCAAGGGAATGTACTGTGTCTTGTGATACTTAAAAATGTACAGCTCTTGACTTGTATTTCACGTACGACCACCTATCCTCATCTATTATTGGAATATCACTGCACTGTAAACTAAGCTCTCACAATACTACATTTGAATAAACTGAGAGACCTAACAGATCATCTAAGACAATTTAAACCAATAATGAACACAATAGTTATATCCTTTAATATCATAAATATTAAATCAACTAACATGGCCCATGTTCCTTTGGATCAGAATAAAGTAAATAACACCTCGAAATTTACGTCACTGAAGAAACTCATTAGCAGAAGTTTGTTAGGTGTGGCATGTCGCATAATACCCGTGGTTTATAAAATTGCCGTTATAACTGGCATTTTAAAGTCAAAAGAAACATTCTTCTTTAACATCAACATAGCCTTGGAAGTAGTTAGTCATGCTACGTAAATTTGTTACAATTTCCGAGCGATTTAAAGAAACATTTATGACACGATAATAAGTGATAGCTGACTGGTTTTCACAACAGAATCTCTAATGATTATTGAAATATTATCTATTAACATGATAAGCAATGCATTAGTGAAGCTGTGATTCATTTAATTTACAACTAATTGCAAAACAAATGCAGTGTAGTCATGTTGCAGAATGCCAATTTACTCTTTAACAATAACCAAAATCAAAATAAATTTAAAAAAGAACTAAAAAAAATAGAGCTTAACATTTGCCATGCAAAACATTACACAGGAAATTTGACATTAAATAATTCCTTAATGCCTCAAAATCGCCATTAGGAAGGTTACCCTAGCCTTGGAATCCCATTGGGGCCTAAATGGGCAACAAACCCATAGTTAATGCAGGTTTGTAATATGTAAACCAGGAACAAAATATAATTTTTCCCATTTGGCATTAAGCCGTCTCCAAAAATGCATCATCTGCTCAAAGGTAGTCACTAATGAAAAACTCCAATTTTTCCAATAAGAGAATAAGAACCTGAAAGTACACATTTGATACATTTTACACATCAATGTGACCTAAACTACTGTCATTATAAGACAAAGAACCTGCAATGGCAGTTCGCGAACAGCAATGGATATGCATAATACACTGAAAAATTCTATAGTTAATTCAGAGGCTATATGTGTATTATTTGCTTAAAACATTGATGCAATGAGAGGTTTCTTATTACTGTTCTCTAAGCAGCTTGGAATAACAGCCCAGAGTCTCTAATAAAATGGATGAGATTATATTTCCTCCTGAGAGGTGAAAGTACAGAAACTCCCTTACTTATGAACAAGTTAGGTTCCAGAGTCCTTTCGCACGTACTGTAGAATTGTTCATAAGCTGTATTTAGGCAAATAAAGGACTGTACAGTACATATATAAGAAGTACTGTTCATTACTTAGGCTAAAGGAACTTAACTAAGATATAAATCATAAATTAAGGAAGTTACTCTACTTTCGAACAAATGAGTTACGAACATTTGCATATGCGAACATAAACCTACCCCATTATCTACTCGTGTATTATGTATGTACTACTGTAATGTACCGTATTATTACATTATTACTGCATTAACATTCATTCATACGGTACACTTTACGTTTTATGTAGTAGTTAAGAAACATCAAAGTGGACTGTAATTATTACACAAGGTTCCAGGAACCAGTGTTACATATACCCCTGTTGAAGAGTAATAGAGAGATTCTTCTCAAAAAGAAGAAGACCAGGAAGTTTCACTTCCAGAGAAGTCCAAACATCATTTTCCAAAAAATGATTTTTGGACTTCCCTTGAAGTGACACTTCCTGGTCTTGTCTTCAGCAAAGATTGTTCTGTACTTGCTATGTCTTGATGCTTTTCCAGGGTTTCAAAAACATTAAATGGTGGTGATGAAAACTGGATATTTCATAAGTTGCTGGAGCATCAGTGTAGCACACCAAGTGCAAAATAATCTTTCCTGACGACAATTTTCTGGAAAAATGTCTTCAACTCATACTCCAAGGGAAAAGGTACTTTATTGTTGAAGACATTTCTGGAGAATTAGGAGAAGAAGCTCTTTATCACTCTCTTCAACAAGGATATCTGAAACAAAGGGCCCTGGAACCATATGTAACAATTGCAGTCCTCTCTGCTGCTTAACCAACATATATACAGTACTGTACTTACAAAATGCTTTATGAACCTAAGAAAATTCATTACTACAGTATACTGTACTTTGTTTTATGTAGTAGTTAAGTGTCTTTAGCATTAGTACTGTACAGTAGAGCATATGTAAGTAATGCACAATAGATTTTTTTCCCAAAACACAATTTACAAACAATTCTACATATGAACGGACTTCTGGACCCTAACTCATGCATAAGTTGGGGAGTCTGTATATTCTTAAGGTGTTATATAATGATAGCTCAGTACTCCCCTATATATCTCTTGTCTTCTCCTCCTTTAAATACTGCGTACTAACTCCATGGATATTTACCGAACGAGTCAACATCTTGACGAGCAATACAATACATACTAATAATACCAAACAAGCATGATGCAAAAAACTGACATATTAAAAAAAAATTATCCAAAAAGACTTTCCCTAAGTAATTTCCTGCTGACAATAGTATGATTTTTATATAGGTTATGTGTTTCTTGACTTGGCCTTTTCATGAAAACAGCTTGGTATGAACAGTAAAGTGACTGCAACCAAACTATCTACAATAAAAAGAAAGCTAGTACTTAAGCCATCTCCCCCCAACTCTCCACTGTATATGTATGTTTTCTTACTGTGCTTCATTGTTCTAGCAGGATCTCATGAACCTTTTAAAAAAGTCATACATTGTCAAGTCATTATTCCTGCCAGTAATACGAACTTCGTATCCACTCATCCTCATAAGAATATTACCGATAAAAATGAGAAAATAAATAAATAATTAAACCTAACCAAGCCACAAGCACATATTCAGACTGCAAATAGGTAATGTCATTAATAAAAGCACACCAAACAAAATTGCACCAATAAAATAATAGTCCAAAAAATAATACTGAATAATCTATGAGTTAGCAGTACAGGAATAACGCACATCAAGAAAACCCAAACACACATTACCTACTCCACGCATGGTGAGCACTACCATTTCAAACCCTCAAGACTACACTGAGATGCACAAGGACATAAAACAGTTCTCCTTTTAATGTGATAGAAA